>LKNJ01003432.1:2500-96407 GCA_002120245.1 Maccullochella peelii
AAATGAGGCTGAAAATACTTAATAAGTTTCAATATTCTTAAATGTCAATATGCCTTCATATCTCAACAGCACTGCGTTATATTGGCCTTTTTTCTCTCCTGTCTCCCCAGATGGAAACTGACACCAGTGACAGCGACGGAGGATAATAATGATGGAAGGCAGAGTGATTCGTCCCCAGCCGGAGCCACAGCATTCCTCAACCGCCCCTCTGCTGCGCTGCGCCGCTCCCTGAAGGATACATCGACCTTGACATATCTCAGCGTGCATGACAACCTGGCACAGACCGAACGGAAAGGTTGCGTCTCTTTGCCAAAAGCTGAAAGACAACAGGGCCAAAGCTTCAGGGACCAGGCGTCAGCAGAAATCCACTCTGTCTTGCTGCAGTAACAAATGAGCTTTTATTTGTGAAGTTAACAGTGCTAACAGCTGACTCCATAAGGGCCAATTACTGGCTGAAGGGAATACGGGGCCAAGATGAAGGAGACAGCAGTTATGGCTTGTTTGCTGGCTGAGCTGTCTCTGGCTGCTTTTGTTCTGGCCTCTGAGGGGGCCACTCATTGCCCGGCATTGTGTCGATGTGAGATACGACCCTGGTTCTCACCCAGCTCTATTTACACCGAGGCTGCCACCGTGGACTGTAATGACTTGGGTCTCTCGGTGCTACCGGAGAGACTCCCATCAGAAACACAGGTACTGCTGCTACAGACAAACAACATCGTTAATGTGGAGAAAACTTTGGATTACTTGACCAACATCACTGAAATCGACTTGTCTCAGAATAACATTTCCTCGGTGAGCGATGTTTGTCTGGGATCTCTCCCGCAGCTGCTGTCACTCCACATGGAGGAGAACTGGATTCAGGAACTATCTGACAGCTGCCTCGCTTCCCTGCCCAACCTCCAGGAGTTCTACATCAACCACAACCTGATTTTCTCCATTAGCCCCGGAGCCTTCCAGGGCCTGAGCAGGCTGATGAGGCTCCATCTCAATTCCAATCGACTGACAAGCGTCAACAGCCAGTGGTTCCAACATCTCCCCAATCTGGAGATATTGATGCTGGGAGAAAACCCCATCCTTGAGCTGTCAGACATGAACTTTAAACCCCTGGCTAACCTCCGAAGCCTTGTGCTTGCCAAGATGAATTTGACTGAAATTCCGGACAATGCTCTGATTGGCCTTGAGAATTTGGAGAGCATCTCATTTTTTGACAACTTACTCAATCGAGTCCCCCGAGCTGCGCTGACAAGAGTCCAGAATCTGAAGTTTCTGGATTTGAATAAGAACCCCATTGAGAGGATCCAGAGAGGTGACTTCATGGACATGATGCATCTCAAGGAGCTTGGCATCAACAGCATGCCTGAGCTTGTATCCATCGACAGTTTTGCCCTGAACAACCTGCCAGAGTTGACAAAAATTGAGGCCACCAACAATCCCAGGCTGTCCTACATCCACCCCAGGGCCTTTCATAAGCTCCCCAGGCTGGAGACGCTGATGCTGAACAGCAATGCCCTGAGCGCGCTCCACCGCAGCACTGTGGAGTCCCAGCCCAACCTGCGAGAGGTCAGTCTGCACAGCAACCCCATTCGCTGCGACTGCGTCATCCGCTGGGTCAACATGAACAGGACCGCTGTTCGGTTCATGGAGCCCGACTCCCTGTTCTGTGTGGAGCCTCCAGAGTACCAAGGCCAGCATGTTCGACAGGTGCATTTCAGGGAGATGACAGAAATCTGCCTTCCTCTGATCTCACCTGGGAGCCTCCCGGATCGGGTCGAAGTCGTTAAAGGAAACTCTGTGTCGCTTCACTGCCGGGCATTTGGAGAACCAGAGCCTGAGATCTACTGGGTGACGCCATCGGGTGACAGGGTCCTACCTGGGAGTGTGTCCGATAAGTACTACATGCACCCTGAGGGAACCTTTGACATCTACGATGCCACAGAGCAGGAAGCTGGCTCGTATACCTGCATCGCCCACAATCTTGTTGGGGCAGACCTCAAGTCTGTGATGGTTGCAGTGGATGGATACATTGCCCTGCCTTCAAATCAGCCTTTACATGTATATATCACATCTGTCCAGTCTCATTCTGTCATGGTTTCCTGGGAGAGCACAGGTGGCTTGGTATCACAACTAAATTGGTCCATTTTAGCCGATGGCAGCCGCCTCTTTATGCCATTCAAAGCCAGGCTTCCTGCTGATGTCAAAGAGTACAGCATCAAACAGCTGAAGTCATCCACTCGCTACCAGGTTTGTGTTGAGGTCACTGCACCACAGCTTGGATACAGCAGGGACTGTGTCAACGTGACCACAAAGGAGGCAGTGTTCCCGAGGGTGAAAACTGAGAACTGGGACAGTCTGGTGATGGCTACTTGTGCTGTCTTTTTTATTGTGGTTGCCGTGGCTTGCTCTGTCATCTATACGTCTCTGTATAGCCAAGTGTTTTACAGGAAACTGATAGCAGACCCGACTGAAATGCTGCTGATTCCCAGCACTCATTCCTCCTCTTCTTCTTCTTTCCTGGAATTTGGTGTGTCTGGGGTTAAGGTGAGGGCAACTGTAATAGACTTACAGGATGACTCCATGTAAGAAACGTCCTTGTCTGTAGAAGCACTTCGGGATTAAGCGAAGAAGAAGAGTGATGGACACAGGACAATGTAATTAATGTGCCCTCTTTTCACAACTTTTGATGGGACATTTTGCACTGGAACTCAGCTGGGTGGCATCAAGGAAAATTCATACACATTTACGTAACTGGCTAAAAGCAGAGACTATTTTGTATTATAACAAGCTTAATCAGGCAGATATCTTGACTATAATCTATATGGCTACTGGTCATTCATGCAGTGCAACCAGAGTAAAGCACAGCACAGGAACTATTCTGTCTTAAGTACCTTGTTGAGAAGGCTTTGATGTCTGCAAAAAGCATTTTCTTTGCTGTGTTACATTAAACGGTGCCAAGCGAAGTTTATAATGGCAGAAAAAAAACTTGTTAGTCTAGTGTACAATTAACGACTATAATGTATACAATTTTATGAACAAATACATTTTTCATTAAACCTGTGTAGTGTCTTATAACTACAATCTTTTCTCGTTAAATTTGGACACTCTCTACAACAAAACGTCTTTAGAAATGTGTCTATTGTCTATTGAAAAAGCAAACTACTGGTATGAAACTCAAAATATTAATTCGTATGGATGAGGCTCATAAATCTCGCTGTGTCCCTGTCTGAATCATACAACAGCAGAGGTGTGAGATCTGCTGTAGACAAAACACAATTACAGCAGCTGCCCTTCAAGGCAGACGCTCTAACACTGTTAGGGAAATGCAATGCAATCTCAAACAACACGACGAGCGTGTGAGATAGTTTGTTTTTGTGTGTGTAGGCATGTGTGTATGTACCTTAATGGGTGTGTGTGTGTAAAGTGCGAGGACATTGGCAAACCCACTGACTTAAATTGCATTATATTCTCTTTCATTAAAAATCCAATATGGATTCCCAACACAAACCTCAGTGAGGTGATGAATCGGCGTCACAAGCAAACTGATGGGAGGCATTTATCAGCGGGACTCAGTCATAGATCAACCGAGTTTCAGCACCTTGGACAGGGCTTTTAGAGTGTGGCCATTTGTCACCGCCACAGGAGCTAAAATATGACCCATTAGAGGCAGCTAGTGAATAGGTCAGCAAGAACGTGGCGCCCAAGCCATCCCCTTCCCCGTGTGACCCTGGAGAGACACCGCCACCGTTGCAGGAACAGCTCAGCAACTATTGGGCTTGTTTGCTAAGCGCCTCGCATCGAGCCACGAAGGGGGGTGGGGGGTGGGAAGACAAATGGACCACAAAACCAGGACAAAGTAGTTTCAGTCCCAAACAGGACAGAGGACGACAGCGCCTGACGCCTCACAGTGCTTATGTTACTGATGTGCTGTGCTCTCCTGTACAAGATAACCCAGCCTGGGTTCATTAGAGAGAGTCTGCTCGTTCAGTACTGTATGGTGAGGAGTATTCTGGGTATTTAGCAGAGCAGCTGCATGAGAAAGGAGGGATTATATAAAGGAGATGACAGGTCGTTTTAGAGGCTTTTCATTTCCGCTTGCTTCCTCACCTGTGCTGCTGGGTTCAACTCTGGTTCATCCCTGCTGAGAGGAGCGAATGATATGCCAATGTGTAATCCTCACAGCAAAACAAAACAAAAATAGGTGTATCTGATTCGTTTTTAAACTCTGTCAAAAAATAAAAATACATGCCAATACACAACCAAAAGAAAAAAAGAAAAGGCTCCTCCAAGTAAGTAATTGCTCACTGCTGAGGGCGCGCACACACAATACGTTTTGGCAGATCCAGGGGGAATGTCTTGAACAGGAATAGTTTTCCACGCAGCATCCACATCAACTGACAGGTGAAATTGAAACCAGGACTCAAATCTGCCTCGTCAGGACTCCACACAAACTAACAGCATAAAACCTCGCAAGCAGCCCCTCAAGACTGCAAAGTTCACTGTACCCCACAGCACGTAAGAGTTGGATGGAAAAATCAAGATGATGACAATTTAGCTACTCTTGCAGGCTTTCTGATGCTGTGTCCTGAGGATAGTGCTAGAGGAAAGGTCACAGGGTTATTGAAATCAAAACGGATAATCATCTGAGGAGCATGAATGAGCTCTGTAAATTTCAATGCAATCTGGCAATACGATTTTCTTGAGATGTCTTGTGTGGGAAGTTAACATTTTGGTTTGAAGTTGATGGTGGAGAAGGTCAGGGGTCATAGGACATTTTAGGATATTTCATCTGGGGACCATGAGGGGAAATAAGCCATCAGTTATTTAATATCTTGGGCCAAAAATGTTGGCATGAGTGTGGTGCTAGTCCATAGCTCATGCTGAAAATGGAAAGGTTCATCCTCTGGGGAACATGCATGGGCAAGTAAATTGAATGGCAATCTGAACAGTAGATTGTGATATTTGCTGTGTAAAAGTGCATTTTTTGGCCTGATGGTTGAACTACAGTAAAGGTCAGGAAGTTACCAAAAACATTAGGAATCATCTTGTGGTGACCATGAACATCCTCAGGAAATGCCTCAAACAGAACAACAGGCACACCAGCATCACCACTGTTAGACCTACGACCTTTTGCGTAGGAAGCCGGTAATATCCCCGCCACACACCTCCATTCATCACAGAGCGACACGCAGTAAATGAGATGCTGCTCAACAGAATAGATGATGGTGGTGTGTATATTGTTGGTGTTTGTGTTGAATCCTGCGTCCTTCAGCAACAGCCAATGAGAGGTGGGCGTTGCTTCGCAGCAGACGTGATTAACTCACTGATGATTTTCCTCACAGGAACACGCCTGCTCGTTAATACAGAGCATGACAAGCAAACAGTTACAAGCTACTTTGCAACTGAATGATGATACATGTGGCCAGATTGGGAGAATTAACCAGCCATTTCAGACCATCACATACAGTATAATTAGTCATTCCTCTTACCAGAGGTGGAAAATAACTAATTTATTCAAGGAAAGTAAATGAAGTGCAGTTTCTGAGGTTTCTTCTTCAGGTTTATCCAGCCATTTCTAAACTCCACATATAAATGAGTCATTCCTTTTGCTGTAATGCAGGGCAGTGGTTGCTTGAGTGAACATGTGCAGTTAAAACGTCCTAATTCAAAGAGACGATTTCCATGCACAGTGTTAAAACCACTCACCAAGATATATTGCGGGGAAGGATTCACACATGCTCCAATGTTATTTTCGTGCATCTGTCCACTTATTTAACTTGACTATTTTTACTATCAGTCGTTGCCTTTAAGGTTGTGAATTAATGAGCTGACTCAATGGGCTCTTTGTAGCAGCAGGCTTCAGGCCCTGAGGTATTGGATCAGCTTTACTCCTCTAACAGTAATGTGAGAGGAGTTAATGCAGCTTTGGCTACTCCATGACGGAAATTCAAAAACTCCTCAGCTGCTGCAGATTCATTCCTCTTGGAGATGCTGCAGTATGTTTGAGGAATAAAACAAAGGTGGTGTTGGTGAGGCAGCGACAGACTGCTTTGTGATTTGAGTCGATGTTGTAAGAGAGGAAGATCAGAAACTCATCAAAGACTAAAGAACAAACACGAGATTCTACCTCTACACTCGACTTGTTGGAAATACAATAAAACCACAAAAAACAAGCCCAGCCGTCGAGCTTAATTTGCTCTGACTGCACTTTTAGTCCCAGCTGAATTATATCTGTAGTCATTATACAGTATATGATTGCATTTCCAGTGTTTACCCGCCACTCTTCCTCCATTTCATTTTCTGCTAATAATCCATGAAAACAGCCTAACGATCCTGGCTGAAGTGTACTAATACCGTCTCATTACAACAGTTCCACTTTTAAAATGTTCCATTTCTCTGCTACGTGTTAGCTGGCGAAATAAACTCGGCGAGAGAGCAAAACTATTTTTGTCATGAATTATTACCCCATTACAAACATTTGGTATTTAGGCCAGGCCTTCGGCTTGTTGCTCGAGGTAAGTAAAACTAGAAACAGCCTCACATTTATCTAGCTTTCCTCATGCAGAACCTCCTGGGCTTTAAGTAATTATTCTTGCGCTCACCGGCCCATTAGGCTAAAACAACACCGCTGACTTTGGGTGATCTTGGAGCACGGGGCTTTTTGAGTTTTTATTATTGTTTCATGATGGAAAGTCGCAGATGGCGAGCGTGCACTTAACCTCTGCTGATAAGCCGAAGCAGATAGCAGTCACTTACAAGACAAGGTTATTTCCAGTAGAGAAGCAGGAACCATTCAGGCTGATTAATGACTTCCTCGACTTATTTTTTTGTTCTCCTTGGCTCTGTGGTGGCTGTTACTTTTTTAATCTTTTCTAGGAAACACTGACTCAGGACATTCTGTTTCACATTCGTACAGATACACACAGTCACAGTGGAAGCTGCCAGATACAGCCAGTCCTCCACTGGTGATCACTGAGCAGCTGTAACACACTCCTGGGGTCTCGTGTGTGGGAGACAGTTCCAGATGCTTCCTGTGCACTGCTTCAGTGGAGGTGTGAAAGTTTATCTATGATATATTTGCCAAACTTAGTCCTCTTGAATGTTTTATTGTAAAAATTAAACATCATTTTCAAATACCTCAATGTGAACCCTGTGTGACGTGATGTTTTTGATATGCAACATGACGTTAAACGACTTGGAAGTTAAAACTAAACTAAAACTAGAACCCTGACAGGTCACCTGAAAACAAGGTTAGGACCAGGCTAGTCTGGGGGGGATGAGCTTCTTTAAATCAGAGTTAAATGGTTTAAAATGTTAAACTGGTCACCTTGCTTTATTAAACACCCCTCAGATCTATGCTGTGAATGCTGACAGGTTTCGGCCAAATTCCTGTCAGGATGTGGGCTCCAAACAGCAAAGAAAAACACGTTCTCATTATACCTATACCCAAACAAATATAAAAGAAATGGCAACACAAACATGTCCAAACAGCACCCGTGCATGTTCACTTATGTGCAGCCTGAAGGATCCTGTTCTTATTCAGGTGTGCAAAGCCGCCAAGCCCATCGCTGCCCTCTGGCTTCTACTGTGAAAAACAACGATGCTGCACTCACAATCCTACTAAGACGGGCCACACAGGGACCGAAGTCAAACTGGACTTATTTTCAAACAACATGCTTCACTTTCATAAGAGAAAGTCCTGTACCTGTACTGTGACAGATGGCACTCAACCAATCACATTATCCAACTACTAGTAAGCCTTTGGATTTCACAGCTGGTTTGGACTCCTGTGGAATCTGAGATGCACACCAGACCGGAGTTTTAGGTGAGTCAGAGAGTCTTCTGGACCACACCTGAGTCCGACAGCAGCTTCTCGCACTTCACTGAACTCTTGGGTCTGAAAAACATTCGCCACAAAGAAATTGGCCTCAGAAATCTCCCTGTCTGACCCCGTCTGCATACAACGTGACCACCTGTGGGGTACTGACCACAGCCTTAAGAAACCGAACTAAAGACTCCACACAGCGAGCTGCTGGGATCAACCAAGTCTCAGAGGATGTTTTCAAGACAAAAATACCACAGCTGAACATGCTAGTCTGGCTTTGCATCATTAACAGAGAAAGTCCTGATGTGATGAGGAACAGTTAACAGCTTCAGCTAACGAGCTTCTTTCAGGCCTGTAGTTTATTACCGGTGGCTTTGCCACGGCTCCCTAACCTCTCTGTGGCTCCTTTCATCTCAAAGGTTCCTCATGGCTGCCATCAGTGGTGGAGGGAGGGGTGTGGTCTCGCTCCGGGATAGCGGGCCATGAATTCCCTCATCCTCCACCAAAGGCAGCTCTATGATTACACTATGATTCTGTAATGAATAATTTACCTTTTCCTAATCACCCAGTAAGCTGCTTCATTTAAACGCTGGCTTCCTCCTAGTGCAATGATTAGGGCTGGGAGCCAAGGTGAGGGAGGAAGATTAGAGGAAAATTAAGACCGGGCTGTTGTGACTGGTGCCGTCCTGCCGAACGGTGCTGCTCCGTTAGCTCTGCTCATTACTGCTCGGCCAAATGTCATCGTCATGCACAGCAGGCGTCTGCCGAAGAATTGGAGCCATTATCGGGACAAATACCTCCACTTTAAAGCTTTAATCTCAGCTCATCTTTTATATCTTGTGAAACAAAACATCTCATGGCTCAAAGTGAGTCACAAAAACGTTCAGAGTTGTCCAGAGAGCTCTTCCTTTGAGAATAATAGCTTCTTTTGTTGATGTATTTTGGTCTCAAGTAGAGCTTTTAAGAATGCGTTCAGATGTGGATGTTTCAGTGATGAAGGACTGCGTAAACATGCGTCTGGACATGAAAGCTTTTTAAAAGCAGTGATCAGCAGGCCGACCGGCAGCACTTTTCTCAGCGCTGGTCCGTCTCCACCGCAGCCTTCACACTGACGGCACTCAACCTGATGACATTCAGACTTGGAGGAGAGTGCTTCAGTCTAAATTATTCCTCAGTGGAAGGTTTGCACTGGGAAGCTCCAACTGACCAATGACAGAAGACTGTGGTTATAAGGAGTAACTGGAAGGTGGAATACGAGTTCTCAGGCTGACCAGTAACTGTTCTGTTCTTGGTGTGGGAGTGTTGCTTCTGGTACCAGTGAGAAGATGAAATACAATCCAGGAAGTCCGGGTTGAGTGATAAATCCATGAGTTTTAAGACTTATTAGATGCCCAACAGTGCACAGCATGTTATGATACTATGAAACAGGATTTTCCCATTGACAATCATTTTATTTTATCCTGTCTTCACAATTGAAGTCACAAAACACACATTCTGCACGTATTTGATTGGCCATCAGCAAGGCTGGATTACCAACCGGGCAAAATAGGCCCCAGACCCACAGTGGCCCCAAAACCTCCAGGTTCCCGGCACATCACTTGGCTTTTGATAATCTGATACCCTCATCTGAGGAGGGTCCTGCATTATCAGTTAAAGTATAGGTTCACAATTTTTCAAGTCTGTCTTAAAACAATAGTGAGGAGCCCATATAAACATTGAAACAGGCTTTGCTTGCTGTATCACGCCTCCTGTTCAGACTGGACATCCAGAGACATCTTCCTAAAGTGCTTTCAAAGTAGTCAGCAGTCAGATGATCAGACGGGTTGGAAACAAACCAACAGTTAAGTCAAACTTATTTAGAAGAGAAAATGAAGGTGAAGGGTAAAACATGAACTCAAACTTATTCAAACTGTGTTGGTATTAAGATCCCCAGCCTCCCAGAAGCTACTTCTATACATCACTAAGGGCCGGGTTAAACTCCATCAGAACTAGCTCATACGACATGGTCGGGGATAATGGCTCACTTGGTTGTTCACATGAAAACAGCCACAAGAGAGCTAGAGAGAAGTTCAAACTCAGCTTACTTTGTCATCCCTGCACAGCTGACCAAGCACTGCGTGAAATGAGTGTGAAGGCTGGATTGTTGGTTTTGGAAAGTGAATGAAATTGTTGGACACAAACCCTACAAATCCGATGTCGGAAAGGTGTGTGGGGGAGGGGTTTCCATCCGAAAAACAGTTCTGACAGAGTATTAAGTGATGGAGGACAAAATCCACAGTCCTCGTTCTGTGCTAATACGGGGCTTCAGCAGATTAAGTTATTCAGAGGATATCTTCCAAAGATGCAACTCAATAAAAAATGTTTTGTATTTATATAGCAGAAAATCATAACAGAAGTTATCTCAGGGCACTTTTCATATAGAGAAGGTCTAGACAGTACTCTTTTCCCACCATGAGCAAGCACTAGGCCACAGTGGCAAGGAAAAACTTTACAGTCTAGCATGAAATTCGCTCTTTGTGTTAATGCCTCTCCACTGCAGCAAGTAAACACTGTCTGGGGAAAACACAAAGAGGGAATTTCATACTAAAAAGCATGTAACCTTGAAAGATATCCACTTGATTTGTCAAACTCAGACTGCTGAGGCTTCATGTTTGCTTGAGAAAAAAGTTTTAAATACATTTTTGCAGAAAAGGAGGACTGTGGATTTTGTCCCCCATCACTTCCTCTGGAAGCACAGGGAGAGATCTCCCAGGAGGAATGATTACAGTATGAAAAACCTTTATCAGTGTTCATGTAGGATCCATATTTTATAGACTTAAACAAGAAAAACACAGAGATCTTAAATGATTGATCAGTTCAGTTGATCTGATTTTATGCTCCCATGCTTTACAAAGTTCAGTGTCCTGCTACAACAAGATGCTCTTCAGCACAGTTTACAGTTAAAGTCTGCTCGTTATAGTGCTGAAATGATCAGTGGACCAATAATCTGATAACTGATCAATCATTTAAATGGCAAGACAAACGAGAAGTCTCTAAAGTGCTGAAACCATAAAAGCAAGTCAACAGATACTGTACATCTCCATGACAACTGAGCAAACTCCATCTGCTGATGAGGACTGTGTGATGTGGTTGGAAATGATTCGACTACATCAAAATAGAAGCACAGAACTGACGTAAATTCTGCTTAAAATACGTTAAAAAGAAAATAGATACAGGCAAAAACGGATCTTTCTGTTACTGGAGTCATGTGCTGTTTTATTTACAGGGAAGTGCGGCCATACAACATTATTAAAAATACCAAATTCAGAGGGATGACACTGACCCAGGAACTAGGGTTGCCACCCAATCCTAATACAGGATTGTCCCGTATTGAAAAATTAAATGCACTGTATGTTACCAGACACAGCAGAGAAGTATTAATCAGAATTTGCCAAAAAGAATGACAGGTAAGTTGTCTGTCACTCAGCGTCATCGTTGCCCTGGTTATGGAGACTCAGACGAGCGTTTCTTTTTTAAATCAGGATGAATGCCTTGAGCAGACAGACCAAACATTTTGCCCATGTCTATCATTTGATGTTTTAATCCTTAATATAACTGATTATTGACTTATTTCCTTTACGTTCATGTTGAGAGTAGCAGAGAGGACTTTGAAATTGATGCATAAAAAGCACAAATTGGTGCATACAAATTGCAGGAAATGAATCATGACACTCAAAATCTCATGGGGGAGGACGCCCAGACCCTCCACTTGATTTGTGTCCCCCGGGCATGAGGCCGCTGGCAAGGTGTCCCTTATTGTTCCACATCGAAGGTGGCAACCCTACCAGGAACTGAGGTAAATGATACACAGTCAGCAGCATTTTAGTGCAACACTCCCTACGGACTGGCCAAAATGTTATCCAGTGTGTTACCGTCCATTTTTCTGTTGGGTGGAGCAGACAACAGTATTTTCTGGGGTATTTCTGATTCAGTATTTGAAATATAAATTGAGGAAATAACGGTGACACATTTATTATTAAAAAGGTAAAAATATCAAATCCCATGACTCCCCATGTGGCTGAATCGAAGCGTATTGATCTACTTTGAGTGTATCGTGTCATTACAAGTGTATCTGTATCATTTTTGTATCTGATCTTGGAGTTTGTACTTATCGAATCGTCTGTTGGGAAGAGATACATGCAACTAGAAAATAACAAAAATTTGCTTCTCAAATATCCCTTCACACAGCACCAACTGATCTGCTGCAGCTTGAGATTCCTGCTGCACAGATTCTAAGTTCAAGTAATAAATGAACCTTGTTCTCATTGCAAAATATGACTGCCGCCTCCAACAAAGGCTTCAAAAATATCCTCCAGTCATGTTCCAAAAGTCAAGTTTGACCACCACAGAAACAAGATCTTACTGTAAGCTTTGAACCCTTTTTTCTTTTTCTTTTTTTACCAGGCAGCAGGATTTATGTCAAACCTTTTGTAGAAGGTGTTTCTCAGCTCCTGTTCACTACAATGCTGTAAATCTGTAATAACCAAGCCCATCAGCCTGAAAAAACAATAAAATCTCTCCCCACATCAATCAATCAGTGACTGGAAGCTTCAGCCCTGGGATAACAATCAAGTCAAATGTGACTTAACTGTCACAGTCTGGGAGATCAAACAACCCAATTATCCATTTATATCCTCTGAAATCCCCAATCTGTTAGGTAAGAGTACGGCTAAATATAGACAAGTCAAAGCAAAAAACAGTCCTCTTTGTGTGCATGCAGCAGCGGTAGTAAATCTGCCATTCAAACAGAACACGACTCGTCCCGCGGCCTCGGCAGGGGGAAGCTGATATGAGAGAGACCTCTACAGAGACAAAGCAGCCAGGGAAACGAGCATCTCTGATATTTGTATCAAACTGCAGGTAAAATCCATCCTTTATTGATATAAACCTGTACAGGAAACAGCGCTGAAAACGCAGCGGTTTGACTGCCTCTCTGTACAACCCAGAAGCCACTGCTGCCTCGCTGCTTCACTGTGAACAGGAACCTGGATGGTACACCTGGGGAAGCAGGGCTGGATTCATCGACACACCCGAGGCTGTTCTGAGCAACAGAGTCGGGCTGAACATTAAACCAGCTGAGAGTTTAAAAAGCATAGTTCAGTGTTCAGAGGTTTCCAGCTAAGCCAGAGAGTGGTCGGACCGAAATGAGCTGCAGGTGAGACTGTAATGTCACACACCAGAAAACAAATCATTGGACGGATGAAAAATGCAGAGAAAAATTTGCCTTATATCACTAGTGGGGCAAAAAAATTTAAAAAAATTTGCGCCTGAGGGTGGCACCAGAGGAAAGGTCTAGTTGTTATCGTTTAACACCAACCCCCTCTGGGGGCTTCAGGTCTTTCATCATCTACTCTGCTGTGCATTGTTCCAGGATTATCTGCACGAAAGAGCATTCCTTTTGAATCTGATACCATAATCCAAAAAATGAGGGTCCAATCTATCAATACATACATTACATGTCCATATTAAAGTTACTTATAATTGTAGGCCTACTAGCAATCTGTCAAAGTGGCTATAATCAATACTTGTATTCTATTAACAATTAACGACTACTTGTAAGTGAATTTGGGCCGCTGGTAGTGACAAACCCACAGAGAGGTATAACCCGACTCTGTAGTTTTCAGGCCTGCAATTTTACAGTTTTGGTTCAGCTTCACTGCTCTCAAAATCCTCTAAAAATCTGCTGTAAACTACCAGCCCAGCACCAGCACAAGTTTTTCTCAGGAGTCGGTGGAGACCAAACCAGAGCTAAAAGAGAGAGAAAATTGGATATACATTTGCCAGGTGGCCAGAAACACAGTGTTACATATCTGCTGGACGTGTAAAAAAGGCAAATATTTGCTAATAAGTTTGCCGTCTCAACTTAAAAGGTGAACTAATATACTATTATACAGCTAGAGAGTTGTGAATGAGCGAACAAGGGAGTGACTTTGGACACAGTTCATGTCCTGTAACACACAGACACAAGGTTAATTCCCAAAACACCTTCAGTTTGAGCTGATGTTGTCTGGGTTAAAATAGAGGAGGTGGGCCCTGAAGCTAAATCCAACCTCAGGCCCCAAAAATGCTGAGGCCTGCCCTGCTTAATGCATGTTTTTATTACTGATTACTGTCAGTCGTTTGGTTTGAAATATCTGCTCACAGGACTCCCAGCTTGACCTGATATGTATTTCTGCCAGTGAGTTACTGAAACCATATCATCTTAAATATCCAATCCAAACTGTCCTGACATCCGTGTATGTGAAGGGGAAGAGAAACAACCTGAATGTCTGTCCACCGTTCCAGACCGGAGGACGCCTCGGTCTCAGTGTGCACGCCGTTCGATTTGTCACCTTATGTAACCGCAGGCCGGTGTGATCAATGGGAGAGTCTGGACTGTAGTGAATTCTGCCTGCTGGTTAAATGCTCCAGGGATCGATGACATAATGACTTGCCCGAGTTCATCTGCTCCAAGGTGTACTTTTGGAGGCCGAACAGTCATTTCCTCCCCTCCTATTGAGTGGAGTCTACTGTAGCAGGAGACAGCTCTCAATCCCGACAGATAGTCTTTACGCTTCCCAGACAGGCGATGCAAAGAGAAAATAGATCCATCAATCTCCCCTTAATGCTGAAAACCAGATGAGAAAACATTCGGTGGACATCGAGCTGGAGTGTTGCCGTCCTGGGGTGAAAATGGACTGAATTCATCACTGGACGTATCTACTCACAGAAAAACCCTGCAGCATGCCAAGTCGGTTGCTATTGTCAATGAATGCTTAAAGTTACGCTGTGAGGTTTTAGAAAAAGCTAATTTAAACCTATACATGGATTTATCTTAGCACTGAGCTTCAGAGAGGAAAACAGCATCCAGAGGGTACACGAAGCTATAAACTGAGCCGTTTGACAGCATCTGTTCTACCTTCTCATCAACACAGGAATAAAAATAAAAAAACAACCTCCCACATTACCTACCTCACTGAATTTTTGGTTATTAGTTGTTCTTGCATTGATTCACTTCTGTTTTAAACCTTTATGAATCCCAATAAAATCAACTTGAACCTGCCCCCCTTACTGCTGCTGATATTCAATATTTTTCTTATTGTGAACTAATCTTACTTTAGTTTTAGAATCCTACTAACAAGTACTGTGTATCAAAGTCTGATATATCTCATATATCTATTAAAAACACATCAGAGTCACACTGTTGTTCCTTCATCATCATGAACACACACACTGTAGTTTATTTGGACTCAGTCCCACACACACACACCGTCCTGCTGCCCCAAATGCTCACTAGAGCACCAAATGTAGATTCATCCGCCGCTGAAAATAGTCCCCAACAAATGCACTACTTCCTGACTACAGTGAGCAGCTGTTTTAGGAAATTACTGAGCCTTTTTTAAAACATGAATCTATATATTTGTGAGATGTTTTTAAAGATTTACGTCTTCATTAGGAAACAATGGACTTTGAGAAGAGAGCCACAGACAGGAAGTCAGAAAGTATTGATGGACAGACTAAAAGGCTCAGCAAGGTGCCTCCGCCAAACTGCGTGCCATCTCTGGATCGGCGTAAGCAGGAAAAGCCACACATGATGTCTCTTTGTTAAAACTTTCAAAATGGCTATATATATTGTATAACTTGTCAGCTATCTGGTTGTCACCGTGTTTTAAAAGGAGGCAGAAGTGATTGGCTCAGAGCTACCAAAGACCAACGAGCCAATCATCAACAGGGGGCCAAATGAAGTGGGCGTGGGCCGCAGACCGTACACCAGCCCCAGTTATATAGGGTGGAGGTTTGTGAGTGTGCATTTATGACAATAAGAAAAATACAGAATAATGCCAATAAAATAGAATACCAGTTCAATTTTTGAGCATCATACAGCTTCAATGATGATACAAAAAAACATGCGTGACACTGTCAGACACAGCACTGTTCCAAATGTAAAGACATTCAAAAGGAAAGTTAAAGAGAAAAATCAAAAGTTGAAAAAGTTGTCCAGATGAGAATCTCTCCTGATGTTAACTATCTACCTGAGTGGGATCTGTAAGTGATTTTTCTGTTGCTTTTTTGAGTCAAACCCCTGCTGGCTGCTGTCAGGATCGCTGTCAGATTTCAGTCTTCCTGAGTGGCAGGCGGCTTCACACTGGACGAGCTCGAGCGAACTCAGCATGATGAAACAAACATGTTTAAAACATGCTGGCTGAGAAGACCGTCTACAGTCTACAGGAGAACAGCTGGAAAAAGAGAGAAAACCTGCCTGGGAATTTAAGCCACCTGTGATTTTTGAACTTATTTGATAGATACTAATATTTTCAGCCTGCTCTTACATTAGTAAGGTTTAACTCCTCAGTTAAAGTGAGTTATATTTAGAGCCCACGTGTGAGCCATTTGAAGTGATTATAGCATCCGTCAAAGAGTTCTGATGGACAAGTCAGTGGAAATTCAGTCAAGAACTTCGCAAGTAATTCAGGTATTACAGACACTAGTATTATTACAAGGGTGTACACGTAAGTTATGAGATCATATTGAAGGCCTTTTAAAGTGACTATAATGGATGTTTGTCCACTTATGTTTCACACATGAACCCCAGATTGCCATTCAGTAGTTAAAACAATAAACAAGACTGCAGTCTGCAGCCATGCTAGCAGCCTGTGAGGCTATACTTGGACACAGAGGTGCTGGAGCTCAATGCTAACATCAGCATGCTAACATGCTCACAGTGATAATACTAACATGCTGATGTTTAGCAGGTATAATGATTACCATGTTCATAATCTTAGTTTAGAGTGTTAGCATGCTGCTAATTAGCAGGCTGATGGTAATAAGTAAAGTCCAGGACTTCCTCATTAACGTCCTGCACAAGTTCTACATTGGCCCAGGTCAGATGCAGGTCGGTTCATCACTAAATTTTAAAAAGTCCAGTGGGATTCAATATTGCACAAATAAAAAACACCTGAAAGTATATATGTCAATAGTGTTTTTTAAATACATAAATTCTGACTAAACTGTAGTGTTCGTGGAGTTTTAGTGTCTCGTCATGATCTAAATGCTGGGTCAGAGGCTTTTCCACTCATACATTTATAGGCAATACTTGGAATTCTTTGTCAAGATGCTTTAAAAATGTGACATTGAATATCACCACAAACTCTCAGCTCCTGCCAGGTTTCAGCCCTGAAAAACGTTGTCCGTTGGTAGAATTTCACTCACATTTCTCAACAGTTTACATGAAACCGGCTGTAACTGCCAATGAGGACAAAGGTCATGTCTTTTGTATTTTCATGTCCCTTTCCATTTACAGCTGCTGACCTGACCTCTTCTTACCTCTTACCAAAAACTGGCTGTACTCAGTGGTGCCTTGAGCTAAATACTAACATGCTGATGTTTGGCATGTATGAAGTTAACCATGTTCACCATCTTAGTTTAGCGTGTTAGCATGCTAACATTTGCTAATTAGCTTTAAACACAAAGTACATCTGAGGCTGATGGGAATGTCTGTAGTTCTGCCGGTATTTGGTCATAAAGCAAAGTGTTGGACACATTAACATGTTGACCTGATGGTGGCGCTAGATGAAGAGTCAGAGGATCAGCAAAGTTATTACAGTTCATCCTGAGGGGAACATGAATGTCTGAAGCATTTTTTATGACAGTCCATCCAATAGTTGTTGAGATGTTTCACTAAAAAACAGAAATGTGAACCTCATGGTGGCGCTAGAGGAAAAGTCAGAGGGTCACCAAACTAATTAGGACACATTGTCTGGGAACCATGAATGTCTTAACTTTTAATAGCAATCTATCCAGTAGATAGAGATATTTCAGTCTGGACCAAAAACACCAACAGACTGACATTGTGATCCTTGGAGCCATGCTGCTAACATCGCTAAAAATCAAAGGAATTTTTCTGTAAAAATTGGTTAAAACCAAAATGAGCATTTTAGATAATTAATCATGAGGTTATATGTCAAGTTATGTCCCAACATGTAACTAAAAACTGGGAAATCTGCAAAAGTAGTGGGAGCAGTGGGTGATGTGGATTTAAACATACCTTCATATGCAGGAGTTCAAGTTTGGACTGAGCTTTGGTGTGTTTTGGCTGCAGGTGGGTGTGGTTCAGTATGGCTCCACAGTGGTCCATGAGTTCAGTCTGGGTGAGTACCAGACGGTGGAGGAGGTGGTGGAGGCTGCCAGGAGCATCGACCAGCGGGGCGGTGAGGAGACGAGGACAGCGCTGGGCATCAATGTGGCACGGTACGACACAAAGTTATATCCCTTGGGAATAATAAACCCCACGCAGTAACTGACCCGGTTCACTCACAGTCTGTTACTTTTCCTTGCCGTGCAGGTCGGAGGCGTTCAAGCGTGGCGGCCGGCCCGGCGCTCAGAAGGTGATGATCGTGATCACAGACGGAGAATCTCATGACAGTCCACAGCTACTGCAGGCCGTCACTGACAGCGAGAGAGACAACATCACCATGTACGCCATTGCTGTGAGTCCGTCTTTACCTTCAACCCCCAAACACCCGGCTGACCCAGTCTGACTGCCTGTCTGATCCTGATTCAGCTTTCTGTTCCTGAGAGCTGGGTCTTCCCTCTTACCTGCAACCTAAAATTTACTTCCTGCTGCCCCCATTTTTGTCCTGGCCCATGCACCAAAACCACTTTGTTATTTTCTGTCTCTGGACTTTAAAAACTCTTAGCCTCTGTCCTGAGCGTGTCCTCTGGTCTCATCCAGGTTCTGGGTTATTACAACCGCCGGGGAATCAACCCTGAAGCCTTTCTGAAGGAAATCAAGTTCATTGCTAGCGACCCGGATGAGAAGCACTTCTTCAATGTGACAGACGAATCGGCGCTGAAGGACATTGTGGACGCACTGGGAGAGAGGATTTTCTCTCTGGAAGGTCAGCTGAACCCAGCATGTTAAGTCTTTGTGGATTGGTTAAATGTCTGGAGCTGCATTTAGTGATTTTGAAATACTCAGGTCTTTATGGGTGGAAAGCTACCAGTTAGATGTCACATGAGTTATATTGTCAGTGGATCAAATGTAAAAGAGGTCACAGAGATTTACAGAACCTTTTGGCCCAAAACGTTACAGTTTTGGTTCTTTGGTTCTTTAGTGTTTTCATCGACCTTGTTTCCAGCAGCAGCAGGCAGCTGTTTTCATTTAACAAGCTCTGATAAACCCACTGCACACTACCTGCTCACACCGAGCAACAGACAGACACAGTTAGAAATTAAAGTGGAACATTTAGCAGCTAAAAGGCCAGATATTTTTCTCAGGAGTTGGTGGAGACCAAACCAGAGCTAAAAGAGAGTGAATATTGGACTTACAGTGCATCATCAGGTGGACACAAACAGCACTCAGATGGGATGATCATTTTGCTCTGTGTCTGCTGTTCATCATATCAACTTTATGAAGTGAAAATATGTAATTTGTGTTTTCAGCTTGTGGCGTTGTGGCCAAAAATCATGCAGGTTTAAAAGTATCTAGCAGAATCAGTCCATTTTCTTGCCACCTGTTGAATCCAATATTTTCTGGTTTTTACTACATTACCATGGGAAATCTGTCTAGTTCTTTACTTTCATCAGTTGTTTGTCTTGATACATGTTCCACTTTCTTCACTGCACTTTCTCTCTACCATTTCAAGCTCATTAGGTACAATCTGCTTATGTGAACTTTCATGCTGGAAGTGGGTCAGCTGGTGAGAGCTATTGTGAGTCAGCTGTACCTTTAGAGATGTAAAGGCTGCAGAGAGCTGTAATGTTGGCTGTTGATTCCCAGTGGGATCAGCACTACTGGCACACTTAATAGAGCTTTGAATGGCATTCATTACAATGTGACAGTAACAGGATGTTGTTGTTGTTGTTGTTGTTGTTGTTGTTGTTGTTGTTGTGTGAAGCTCAGTCTCTGCTGTGTTTCTGTTTTGCAGGAACCAGCAGTCAGGGTCGAGGCTTTGGTCTGCAGATGGCTCAGGCTGGTTTCTCCTCACATTTAGTCAAAGTGAGTAACTCACGTTCACATTTACTTCCTTTTACAGTGTGAGGTATTACACTCCTGTGTGTTGATGTCAGTTCAGTGGTCTGTGATGATGTGTATCAACTGAAAAAATGACACTGATGAGTCCAACTTTATAACTCACTGCTTCGAACTGGACTCTGAAGTTTGGATCAGTCATTTCCTGTGTGGAGATTTCAAGATATCAGGACAAAAGTGGAGAAGCAGCTTTGCTGAAAGAGATTTAGATTAGTACTGTATATGTTTTAGCATGCAGTATTATTTTAATTTGTTTTTATAACATGTGTTTAATTCCAAAAGTATGTCCATACTGGATAAAGAATACTACTACTTTTCCCTCTAATTATTGCTGGATAAGATTTTGGTCCCTTATTTCTATTTGTAGAAATGAGGGACTTGGCAGGTTTAAATTTCTAGTCGATGGTGGTAACAATTAAGTTTCCTCCAGTTTTCTCCAGTAAAGCAAATCATGATCCAATAAAATCAAGAGCAGACAGGAGCAGAATTGTGTATTTTTTTGATTCTGATTCCAACAGAAAACGATCAAACTCTCTCTCTCTCAGACTCTATTGGTATCAGTATCATCCAGTATCGGTCTGGTTCTGGTCCTGACAGATGTCTGAAGCTGCAGAATAAGAAGCTTCTAGAAATAATTCTGTTGTTTCTCGTCCAGGGAAAATTCTATTCGACTGAATTCCAACGTCAGGGAATGAAAATGGTCTCGTGGAAACTTTCTATGTGTAACACAGAGCAGATGGTTTTCCTGAACGTAAAGCTGCCAACAAGACACTCACACAGATTAATACATGCAGGAACACTGCCGAACAACAACTGGCAGAACAGACCCCCCCCCNCACACACACACACGCATTAATTAACAATTATGCAAACCATCACATACGCAGACAAAAATGGGAAGAGTTTCCTGCTCTTCAGTTTCAGGATTAAAAGGTAAAATCAGGCCGAAGTCAGACTGATGTGGAAAACAGACGTCACAGTATCATCTCTGACCGAGCCATCCTGCAGGAAAACCATCCTCCTCTCCCTCCTACACGATTACAAAAGCAGTGTTTGACATTTAACAGTGAATGTGCAGATCCAGAGTCAGTCCATGTGCAGCTCAGGTCCAGCAGGCGGGATGCTTCGAGGCGCCGCCGCTGCCAAGGATGTGGTCATTCACTGTGGTCCTTCACTCACTGGCCCGTAGAGACTGTGACTCAACGCTTTAATAACTTTCATATCTAGACTTTACGACCGCCTGAGTTCATCTGAGTGTGCGACTGACTGCACACGTGTTGTGAGACGGTTCGACTGAGTGTAAGGACGATACTGAAGCTGCTGATGGCTGGATTTTTACTGCTTCCTCCTCCAACCTTGGTCATGAGGCTAGAGGTCTACAGCATCAAACTGAGACCTGAACCAGGCTCTGTAGCTGTCTTTTTAAAGGAGCTTTACTTTCTTGCTGTGGAGACTTGTTGACTTAGCTAAGTTAAGCTAACCAGCTGCTAGTTGTAGGATCGTATTAAGAGAGCAGTATCAATCTTCTCATCTGACTGTCGGAAAGAAAACGAGTAAGTGCACTTCCCAAAATGTCAAACTATTACTTTGAGAGCTGACCTGACTAATCCTGATTCATAATGCCAAATCAGACCAGACGTTTCATTTTAGTTTTTTATATTTTTTAATTTTATTTAACCAGGAAGTCCCCTTGAGATAGGAATCTCTTTTCCGAGGGAGACCTGGCCAAGACAGCACACCAGTTACAGTTTAAATAAAACACAACAGACAGGAAATACAGCCATCAAACACACAAGGAATTTGTTCTCCTCAAAGAGAAAGAGAAGAAGTTGAGGTCACCTGAAACAAAAAGTGTAAACTCTGACTTTAACGCCAGTGACTTGTGACTTCACTTGGACTTTTTTGACCTGAAAGACTTCATCTCCTGCACCAGGGAAACGAGGAACACTGAACATATCCAGTGATGAATCCAATCCAGATGGAAAGTTTGCAAACAACGACGACCTCTGATCACAGTTCAGATTCAATGCGTCAATGCTGAGACTACTTCCAATCACGGGACTGCCAGTTTATGCCCATACAGCATTACAGTCCTTCTCTGAGCCAGCTGAGTGGCTTTATTTGCCCTAATAGATGAAGTTCTGAGTGTTTCTGATGCTCAGATTTCAGATGGTAAAATCTACTCATGAACTGTGTAGCTGGAATCTTTCTGTGTCCTGTTACTGTGAACATATACAGTGACCCCCAAAACACCCCACTTGAAATGACACCTTGCAGAAGTTTGTCAGTGACTCCACTGATGGTACATTATTCTTGCTGTATTACAGTGATCTCCATTAAAGTCCAAGTTTTCCCCTCAGGATGGTGTTCTGCTTGGGGCAGTGGGCGCCTACGACTGGAACGGTGCCGTGCTGAAAGAAACTAAACATGGAAAAGTGGTTCCACCAAAATCCTCCTATAAGGACGAGTTTCCAGAGGAGCTGAAGAACCATGGAGCCTATCTGGGTAATGACCTGCAGTGCACTTTGTATCTTGTGTCTTCAGGGGTCACCAGACTGTTTTGGGTTGATGTTTTGCAGACCATTAAATCGTTTACAAGACAGCTAGACTTAAGTGCCTTAACTAGGAGACAAGAACAACAACAAGAAATAAAATAAAAAATCTTGGGTGTATGACTCCCATTGGTCTGTTTGTGTGTCTTTTCTGGTTTCAGGTTACTCTGTGGGGTCACTCATTTCGTCTCGCGGCTCCCAGCTCTACGTGGCCGGAGCTCCGAGGTTCAACCACACTGGCAAGGTCATCGTCTTCACCCTGAAGAACACTGGAAACCTGACCATCCTGCAGGCACTGCTGGGAGAGCAGGTCACACACACACACTCACACACAGAAGCATGTAGATCTTATACCTGTGTATGTATCCACACATGTGCGACACACGGCATGGCAACGGGCTCTCAGTAAAACCAGGACCAACCACAGATCTGATGAGACTACTTTAAGATGCTTTCACACTGATTGAAGAGGTTTTTCCAAATGTGAGGCTGAGAGTTCAGTACATTTAGTGAAGTGTGAAAGCTCTTATTCTTCTCTGAAACAGTCCAGAAAACCAGTCTCGAGTCCAGCTCAGTGTGTTCAGTGTTCAGTGTGCTCTGTGTCTGTCTCTCAGTCTGCACAAAATGTGAAAGCCAACAGCTAAATACGATGATAGTTAAACAACGTGATTGGTTTACATGACATATTAACGTCCAATGTCGTGGTCTGCAGATGAGACGGTGGCTGCTTTAAATCTGGAATCAAGAAAATATCCAAACGCATATGGTTAAACAACTTTCTTAAATATTTAAATTCGTTTCTCAGCAGGCAACTAAAAGTGCCACATGATGCAAACTCTTCACCTGGTTCATCTTCATCTTGCCAAATGATCAAAGAGATGGATTACGACATGGCCCACACCCTGGCATGACTGCTTTTCACTGATGTTTTGTTTGGTTTTGGTATCAAAGTAACAGCTTTAAAATATTGAATAAATAAGAAATGATCTACTGTTCTTTGCAGAACTGTCACTGATGTGGTGTACATGATGTATAGTGTTATTGATACTAACCTGAAGGAGGTGCTCTGAGATCAGTTCCAGTGGTTCGTGGTGTTGTTTCTGTCCACACCCTCACAGGAAGTCATGCGCTCATGTTAACAACAACATCTTCACCGAAACAAGAAAAATAACTTTGTGAACTCTAATGACAATCAGACTCCAAACAAATGAACCCAGTGGGAAAACTGCCTTCCTCGGCTCATCTCTACTTTACGCCATTGTTTTTCTCACGTTTTGTTTTGTTCTTTTCCAGATCGGGTCGTATTTCGGCAGTGAGTTGCTATCGATGGACGTGGACGGCGACGGACAAACGGACGTGCTGCTAGTGGCAGCACCCATGTTCTACAGCCAGGGCTGGGAGAGAGGGAAGGTCTACATCTACACTGTTACGCCACAGGTACACACACACAGGCACACCACATGTACTGCCGCAAGGTTGATCCTCACCGTTTGTTTGGCTGCTCAGAGCCTCCGAAGGCTTCACTCTGATCTGCAGAGTCAATCACAAGAGCATTTCCTAAAGATGCAGAAGCAAAACAAACATCTTACAACAAAACGCATCTTGGTGTGGACTGGACACTGCAGCATGCTGGTGAACACACACGCTTGTCATGGCAGAAGGTGGAGGGAAAGAGAAAACTAAACTAAACGTTCTCTCTCCAGACATCATTCATCCTGCAGGGAGCGCTGGAGGCTTCTGACTGCTCTCAGAACTCCAGGCTGGGTTCAGCGTTGGCCCAGATACCCGACATGAACGGGGACGGGTTCAGGGAGCTGGTGGTGGGAGCACCACTGGAGGACGACCACCAGGGGGCGGTCTACGTCTTTTATGGCCAGGAAAAAACCATCCAACAGCAGTACAGACAGGTGACAGATGCTGAACCAGTTGAGCCAATAAAAGGAATCTGAGCAGGAAACATGAAGAATCTCTGTCTCTCTCTCTCTCTCTCTCTCTCTCTCTCAGCGTCTGTCTGCAGCTGGTTTCTCTGCAGGTCTGCAGTATTTCGGTCAAAGTCTTCATGGCGTTTTGGATGTCAATGGAGACGGGCTCGTCGACCTCGCAGTGGGAGCACTGGGAGCTGCCATCATCGTCTGGTCAGACCATCACACACGCTTGTTTTTTAGCCGTGTTAGCTAGCCCACCACTTTGGTCCAGAAATTTTGTACAGACATTCATGTTCCCCAGAGGATGAACACTACTGACTTTGCTGATTCCCTGAACTTTTCCTCTAGCGCCAACATGAGGTTCACATTGGTGTTTCAGAGTGAAATATTTTGACAACTATTGGATTGATTGCTATGAAATTTGCTTCCTTTACAATAATTCCCTGGAGATTTACCCTGAAATATATCCATAACCACTACTTGCCTAATCCTAATTCCCTAGGGTTAACCTAAACCTTAATCTCACAAAAACCTAAAATATAATGGTTTACTTTAAGGGGGTTTACTTTTTTTTGTCCCCAAATCGTAACTGACTCCCCACATTATAAGTAATACAAGTGAACAGACACGGACAAACACAACGCCCTGATGATGGCGTGCTTCCTCCCTCCAGGTCTCGTGGTGTGGTGCGGATTCAGGCCAAGCTGACCTTTGAACCTGAGAAGGTCAATATCTTTAACAAAGACTGTCGGCGAGGAGGGAAGGAGGTCACCTGCATGTCTGTTATGGTCTGTCTGAGTCTGGACTCCAGAACAAAGACCAGGACAAAGACCAGGACGGATGTTGGTAAGTGGGAGGCGCATGCTAACAGGCCAGTTTCTCAACGGATACAGACTCAACCAGTTCAAGCGGGGATGAGACAGCTTGTTAAACATCTGCGACCCAGGCCGAGTTCAGGCATATTTTCACAAGCAGGCTGGGTTTGGACCCAAAATAAATATTACTGTTAAGCATTAAATGTACTGTTGAGTATTTCTTTAATTAATCAAATTAAGAGGAAGTCAGGACTTGCCAGCGATCCATCCAATAATTATGGATCGCCTCATGTTGTTCACTGATCTCAGAACTCACCAGAAACTCAAGTTCTTTCTCTTTTGTCTGTCTCTCTCCTTTTTATTTTATTATCTCTGTATGTTTATGAAGCAGATTCATAAAGACCGGGGACACACATGAATTTTTCACTCAAGCTGAAGGATTTTCAACTTGCGCAAACACGTCTTCGCATCAGTTCACCCGAATTCACATTTAATTGCGTATTTCTGTTGACAGTAAAAACTTTTAAAATTCACCAGTTTGTCAGGTTGCTCATGTTTTTTTATTGAGGATTTTGTCAGTTGGCTAAGAATTGAGAAATGTTTGCTAACTTGCTTTTTTTCACCGTGTTTTGATTTTTAAATACTTGTTTCGGGCAGGCTTTGGGCTGAATAAATCGAGCTGGGCTGGGTCGGGTCGGCCAAGTCTTTGTTTCATAAAATGGTCAAATCAGAACATATGTCAACAATGTCTTGCATTACAAAGCATTACACAAAGGCACCATGGACTGACACTAATAAACAAGTGCTGAAGCAGACCAGCGGGGTGTGTTCACTCATTTAGTTCCGTTTTATCATGAGATCATGTTGGAATCAAATCCACGTGGCCAGTCAGGGTGTGACCGGGCTCTAACACTCCCTCCTAAACCGAGCAACTAATGTGCCTTTGAGAAAAGCATTTAACTCCCAACTGCCCAGCAGCAGGTTGTGGTTGTACCCGGCAGCTTCCATTGTGAAGGAGTGGAAGTGATTGTCTGGATAAAGGAAGGGTTAAAGTTTAATTCTACAGATTATAACAGCTCTCTGGCCCTCTTGTTTGGTGTTTCAACCGTCTGTGTGTGGAAAGTCTTGTCGTGGTCTTTTCCTCGCAGCAGATTCCCCACAGTGCTTTGTGGAGCTGTTGTCGTGTCTCTGTGTAATTGGCTGCAGATGTGTGGGCCGGCTGCACGGAAACCTCGCTAACATGCTAACCCCAGCCAGCCGCCGTTAAACTGTGTCACTCCTCCTCCCTCCATCACTTCATACCTTCATACCTTCCTCTCTTCTTTCTCTCCATCAGCTCCTCATCTTCCCCCCGATCATCTGGACCGGATTAGACACACACATTAAGACTCACACACATACAAAGGCACATGTACATGCCAACACGCCTCACGGTATCAAACGAACACGCTTCAGTGGACAGATAGAGGACAGGAGCCACGGGTGACAAAGATTTACTCGAGTTTATTTCTTATAGTGCAGACGTGGCATTTCTAATGTGAACTGAAGCAGCTTACCTCATCTCTCTGTGCTCTCATAAATCAAAACCCAACTTCAGTTGTTAAACAGATGAGAATGAGCTCTGCAGTTACGCTCTCAGCAGCGGCATCCAACAACTAATGAGGAAGCAGGAAATGCATCACTTCATTAATCAATAACAAAGAAGAAAAGTTATGACCTTATTTAGTCCTAAGTAATTAGGAACACAACTGATTATATTACTTTTGCATTATATTAGGTCCTGTGTGTGCATTTTATTTGGACAGCTGAATTACTGATATGCCAAAGTTCAGCAGAAGTTAATTTGTACTGCAGTCCTCGTCACTGCCTCCAACAACAGCAACAAGTGTCTTTTTAGTACCAAATTCCCTCTTTTAGTCATTTCTTTGTTATTTTTTGAATAAACATTGATTTTCTCAGTACCAGCTTCTGCTTCCTCTACAGCAGAGATACTCAGGAGGCCAGGGGCCAGTTAATAACTAAACATTAATAAGATTGATCAGATATCTTGCGGTGCTACCAGACGGGAACGCTGCACTGAAGCTAGCATGTTTTGACTGGTGATGGCGCCTGATGTTAGCAATGATGATAGGCTAATATTATTATGTAATAATATAATATAACTTTAACAGCCAAGGGACATTATTGAACATTTACTAATGGGTATAAACAAAAAATTCCCAATCAATTTATTTTCATTGTGAATTAGAAAATGGCCGGCGGGCCACCTGGCACCCTATCGCAGGCCAGATTTGGCCCATGGACTGTAGGTTGAGTATCACTGCTCTACAGTAGACAAAGTATGGGCCTCTGCTTCTCAAAAAAGGAAGAATTAAAACAACAAAAGTCAACACGTTTTAAAACTCAATTAAATTTACATGAATGCAAAGTAGGAAACAGAGAATAAATATATATTTGAGTTTCTGGTGCTTGGTAATCTTGTTACTTCCTCTTGAGTACATTCACATAACAAGAGTCGATGGAAACACTTTATGATTCATGTTTTATTTTGCCAACTTTTCAGAAATTCCCTTGAAACTTGCACAACATTTGGAAACATAACAAGTACAGTTTGCACTAATGAGCACACCAGATGACATCACTTTCTTTCATATCACCTGAAAGACCTGTAAAGTTTGTTCTCTATGTATTTACAATCTCATTGTGCTGCATGTGAGCTGGATAAGACCGGATCGCTTTGCCTCTTTTAAGCCCTCTTTCCTCCTCGCAGCTGTTTGGTTCAGTCTGGGGTTGGATGAGAGGCGTTTTCCTCCGCGAGCTGTTCTGGACGAATCAGACCGGCAGCAGCCCCGGAGTCTGTTTCTGCAGGCTGGAAGTCAGCGCTGCCAGCGCCTTGGCTTCTCCATCCAGGTCAGAATACCTCCACCCATCCTCCAACACACAAAACAAACATAAAACACACAAATCCTAACTGCCCTCTAACTAAAAAGTCAAGTGAGTCAGATTCAGTGTGAATCCCTAAACACACAAACATCACTCGCACTGTGGCTCCGAACAGGAGACGACTGATTACGGACGTCCCATTGTGGTTGTCCTGGAGACGGGGTTGCAGAGCCCAGACGAGGGGCCGGTGTTGGACCCCGACTGGCCGAGCATCCTGAGGACCGAGGTGAGAGTTTGTCATGGTATTTACATCCAGGTGGTGTCACATGTGGTTGAGTTTGTGTTTTTGTTGCGCTCCAGATGTGCACGTCCCTTCCAGGTAGCCGTGGTTTAGCTTAGATTTTTAAACCAACCACCACCACAAAATCAACCAGTGTGCTTTGATTTTGTGGTGGTGTTTCTTCTCTGTGGATGACGTCAGCCTCTCCGTCTAGCATGTGTCGTCATAGTAAAGTGTTTCTGGTGCCTCTTCAAAGACAAATGAACAAATCCTTGTCTCTTGCCGTAGCTTCCCTTCTGGAACGGCTGTGAGCAGGAAGATACCTGCGTTCCCGACCTCATCCTCCACAGTCACACGGACCTCATGGATGTTCAGTGAGTAACGCCTGGTCCTCATAAGCACACACACACACACACACACACACACACACACACAGGTACCATTATCACAATTTAAGGAGCCCAGGTAACAGTTTCTGTGTTTCACCTGAAGGCAGTTCTGCAGCTCGAGGGACCGGGCCGCCTGGTCACTCTGCAGCCATCAGGTGGCGTCAGAGGGCTCGGTGTTCGTTGTGGAGAACGGGCGGAGGAGGATGGTGGTGTTTGCTCGACTGGAGAATCAGGGAGAGAATGCCTATGGAGCCTCCATCCACATCTCCACCTCCTCCAACCTGCTCTTCTCCAGCCTCATAGTCAAGGTGTTGTAGTGCACTTTCATGAAATCAGAAACAATCTGACATTTTCATAAAAATAAATGTCTGTTCCTCTTCTGTGTCTGACAGTAAACATACAACATAAAGGTGATCCAACCTACATTCAGTTCATCACAGCTTCCATTTGCTGTTCTGAATGTTTGCAGTCTGATAGCTTTTTACTGACAGAAGAATAAGAGGTGGAGAAACGGGCAGGCAGGGTTTGGGAAGTAAAAGACTTAATTAATTATTCTTGTAGACAAGAAGATTGGTTTATTGTTTTGGATCAATTCAGCAACTACTGCAATGTCTGTGTTCAATGACCAAGCGCTCTATATTAGCTAACAGCTAATTCTTAACATGTATGCCACATTCACATCATGTGAGATGGAAGGTGACTGTATATGACTCAGCAGGCTCCTCCCCTTCCCCACAGGACCAATCAGATATTCAGATTGAGTGCTACTCTGAGGACAGACTGGCCAATCAGAGGAGCTGTAACATCAGCGCTCCATTCATGAAATCCTTGTCCCAGGTAGGTACCTGCATCTGTACACCTCTACTGGTGTTTACAACTACAGATTATATACCACTATACTGCTAATCTAACCAATAATACACTGTTATGTTTATATACACTGACTTTACCAATAACTACGTTTCACACGAATTTTCAATAGTCTGAATATGATACGGGTCATGTAAACAGCATATTTCATCTGGATATTCCGAATTAGGAATTGTTCTAATCTGTTATTTTCACTAGAGAGTGAATGTGTGAACAGAGGTGAACGTCACATGAATCCCTCCTCAAAGTCCATTTAGCAGCTGATCTAGAGCTTTTGATCAGATCACATGATCTTGGAGTTTCCCCAACTACATTTTCTTTTTGACAAAACAATTCAGAAAAATTAAACTTGTTAATGGAAATGTGTTTACGTGGTGAATGAACTTTGGAGCTCTTAACATGGTTTATTCAGTTTCTTTTAAAAAATGTACAGCCTGTGTTACAAACTGGAGAGGTGGAGTTTCTCAGGTAGAGTCTGGAAAAACACCTTTGAGTTGCATTATGGGAAATGTAGGACCCAGTGTTTTTGGCAATTGACGAAAGTTAGATTTTGATCATTCTTTTTCTTTTTTTAAACATGCAGAAAAACATCAGACTTCACAGATAATAAAATGAATTTAAGTTAAATGTCAGTCTGCTGTAATTATAACTGCAGACGGCTATTAAACAGCTGTTATTAGACCATCATACCGCTGTTATCCAGTCAGACTAATGATAGTGATTAAACAGAGCAGGAATATGCTTCTACTGACAGCCATGGACTATAATCCTTCATTAGACTAATGACCGTCCTGTAAACATGATCACGGCCCGCCCTTCACTGTAAGGCCCCCGAGGGCCCGCTGTACAGATGCCTGTCTGAATAAAGTCCAGTTTATTGGTCCAGACTGTGGTGCAGATTAGTGTCGGCTTCCTCTTAACAAGGCTGCGGCTGCTGGATCAGGTGAGACGTGTCCAGAGGGGAACGCAGGAGGCACAGCTTCAGTCCGCTCACAGAGACGATCAGAGACGGTGGAGGATCTGCAAAACCTCAAAAACAATAAGTTTCACATGTTGGGATGATGGACCGAACAGTTAGAGTGGTCTGTCTGATACTAACGCCACGCTGTAAAATACTCTGTTACTAGTAAAAGTCACTGCACTGAAAATGGTAAAAGTCTGTAAGTATAATCAGGAAAATGTCCTTAAAGTATTACAGCAGTAAATGTTCTGCTGTTATATCTGATCTCATTGGATGATTATTCCACATCGTTCATGTAAAAGCAGGATTTTACTGTCGGAGCTGGTAAGACTGATGTTTTATATCGATCGGACTGCGACTAATTAGTATTTTCATTCTGGATTAATTTGCTGATTATTTTCTCCATTCGATAGAATAGATTGACATAATTAAAAGTAAAAATAGCAAATCCTCACATTTAGAAGCTGGAACCAGGAATGTCTTTACATTAAAAATGACTTCAACAATTAGCAAAATAGTTTCCAATTCATTTTCTGTCAATCGATTAATTGTTTCAGCTGTACTTGTGTAAACTGTTGGGTAGTTTATAAACTCCTTTATGTTTTCTATGCAAAATCACTCACCTATAATAATAAATCATTTGTTGATTATATTTAATATTATTTATCTGAATCTGAAAAGTTACTAGTTACTGAAATTATCTAATAAATAAATGTATTGCAGTAAAAAGTACAATATTTCCCTCTGAGATATGGAGCAGAAGTAGAACGAGACATGAAAAGACTCAGATTTGTGAATACTTGAGTAAATGTACTTAGTTACATTTCACCTCCGCCGAGTTATTTAACAAGTTATTGTTTCAAATCTTATAGTTTTATTTTGAAAGCCACCTGCTCTCTTCCTGTCCAGGTAACTTTCCACCTGGAGTTTGAGTTCAGCCGCTCGGTCTTCCTGGATCACATACGGGTCCTCATGGCGACCAGCAGGTGAGACAGCTGATGTCATGCTGACATTTTGTTTTTCAACACAAGAAAGATTTTTGGTGAGTTGTGAGCAGTTAGGGACGATGAAGTGGGAGAGAAAAGCTTATTGGCATTAACCAGTAAAGTCCTCATTAAAAACTAACTTAGCGTTTTTACTAATGTATTTCCTGTTGAAACAGGATGTTGAAAGGGGATATAATTAATGCAGGGATCTTTTAAAAGTGTCAAACAGAGACAACATAAAAATACAAGAGGTCACCATTAAGAAATGGGATTGTCGAGACACGGGAAAATAAATTATTTGTACATATTTGGCTATTATTTGTAAAATTTTGCTCATTATGTTCGGCGGGGGTGTACATTTTTACATAAAAATGTTGCTACCAAGGTGAAAAATACATTATTTCAATCAAATTATAATAATTCTCTTGACTTGCAATGTAGAATGTTTTGATGATGTGAGCAGCAAACAAAACAGGAAGCAAGACAAAAAAAGTTTGTTCAGTTCTTCTTCAAAAGTGATTTGAGGGTTAAAATTACTGGGTTACGTTTTGGGTTCCTCACAAGTATAGTGAATAAAAATGTGTGTGTGTCTGTGTGTACTAATCACAGTGTGGAGATAAACATGTTCTCATAGTCACATTGTGGGGACTCTGCTCCCATGTGAGGACACACAGCAGGTCCCCACAAGGTAAACCATGAGTTTTAGGGTCCAGATTTTTGTTTTTGCTTTAGGTCAATGTGGGGACTATGGGTCCCAGGGAATGAACAGTACAATGTCCTCATAAGTCTGTGTGTGCGTGTGTGTTAATCAGTGAGGGAGAAGAGGGATACCCAGATGACAACATCAATGACATCTTCCTCCCTCTGAAGTACCAAACTGACCTCCTCTTCACCAGGTGAGGAGCTGTTTATTGATCCTATCTTGGCAAGACATTAATAGGATGCAGCAGAGAAATAGATTATGTAGATAAATTCCAGTACGTAAACATCAGGAAATATCTAAACTCTGCTGGAAATCAAATTTATATTTGCTGAATTATTATATCAGCAGGGTTAAAATAAACGATCAGAGGTATTGGTTTGATTGAACATTCAGTATTTTCTGACCACATAAATTACAGGCAGGCAGAAGTTTGAGATGTAGATGAAGCATCAGCACTTTGTCAGCTGTTCACAGTTAAAAAGCTTAACATTTAAATGTAGTTGATGTGAGGTCTTAGTTTCGGTATGAAACACCGGTCAGTAATTTGGGAATGTTTTTAAAAGCTCAGACGAGCTGTGATTCAGACATGTTTGGGGTGAAATGGTCCTTAAAGCCACGATAAGACAGAGAATAACTCCTCCTCTCCTCTCTTCTGCTGTCAGAGACCCCAACCCTCCTCGTTTTGAACTCAGAGCAGACAGCTCTTCTTCTTCTTCCTCCTCTTCATCCTGGGACCAATCAGACACCTTCAACCTCACTTACTATGTGAGTCAAAGAGACACAATCACTTTGTCCAGCAAGTCCAGGACAGTTACAGGAAGTACCGTCTTACTGACAAACTGGACACACAGTAGACTGAACATATCAGTGTAGAAATATCACATTTTAATCTGTTGTTTGGAAAAATTCACCAGCAGGTTCACTAAAAAAGTAATTGACCACACTTTATAATAATATAACTGCAGGAGTGTGTTAGGCTACAAACATGGTCCCCACAAGTACATGAACCCAAACAGAAGGGGTCATGCTATAGCGCCCCCTCGCTGCAACGCTCAGACTGCAGCTCGCGCTCGCTTTGCGTTAAGATTTTTCAGGTGACTCTACAGAACGCAACAACGCATGAAATCGATCTGACGGAGCCTGAAGCGTCTGCATCTGCGGACTTGCATGGACCATGATTTGTGTCCATGGACATCCTTTAACATATTTAGGGTTTACAATAAGGGACAGAGTTTTCTATCGACATCTTTTACTTTGCAGATCCACAACCTGGGCATCTTCTCAGTGCAGGACGTCCTGTTCAGGGCTGATATCTGGGCTGTGACCAGGCAGGATAACCAGCTGGTGAACATCACAGGCTACAGCATCGAGCAGGTACAACAGGAAATCAATACATTTTAGTCATTTTAATATATAAATGTAGGGGGAGTTGTCTTGTTGCAAATTTAAAGCACTAAAAATATCCATTTTAAAGCTACTTCCATAACAAAAAACACATGGAGAATGTATAGATTTATGCTGCAGTTTTACCATGTTAGAAAGTGCAGAAGGAGAGACACAGACGATACAGAAAAACAAATATAATACAGTCACTCCTCCTCCTCCTCCTCCTCCTCTTCCTCAGCAGGTACCTGGGTCTCACTGCATGCTGCCTCAACCCAGAACAACCAGTCAGGTTACAGCTGAGGACCTGTCTCACCTGTCGCAGCTGGTAAGACTGATTACAGAGTTCGTCTCAGGAAGCCCTACAAAAGTCCAGGAGTCCGACTCTGTTTCTTCCCTGTGTGTGTAGAACCGCAGTAACAGCGTGAGTCTGGCGGTCCGGTGCCGACTGAGCCTGCCGGCCTCCAGAGAGCTGAAGGTGACGCTCAGAGGACGACTTCAGCTTCCCGCTCTGCTCGCTGTGAGTCTGTGGAACCCTGAGAGGTTCTTTGAGGAACATCTGAAGTTTGACCGTCAACATCCACAAAAAGCTCTGGATGTTATTCTCTTTTTTAATTTTCAAACTTTATTTATAGATTTTAAATATAATACAAAATGGTAGTGAAACAGAAAGAAAATGTACCTTTTCAGAGGGTCTTGCAAATCCTAATAATGGTGGTCATAATGAAAGTAAACAAGATAAGGAAAGTTACGGACATTAGACACGGGGAAAACTATTATTATTAATAACAATAATAAAAAGTCCAGGCTTAATGGAGCTTGTACAGTCCAACAGACAGAGACAGTCTGAATCTAATCTCAACCAGGTTTAGTCTGTCTACATACGATCAGTCAGCTGAGCCTCTCAGAGTTTACTTAAAGGATGTTTTTCTCTTGTGTTTCATGTTTGTTCTGAGGCCTTACATGAGCCCTTGATACTGTACATTTGTAGCCTTCTGGGTGCTTTTTTACTGCATGGCGATGAGACGACTGACTGACTGTTTCAGGTGAGCTTCAGGTCCCTGGAGTTACTGACTGCTGCCTCCATCCAGCTGGAAGCGTCCAGTCCCATGTTCCTGCAGGAGGACCAACCTGTCAGACAGGTAAAACTCTCACCAGCTCATCAATACATACACGAAGGAATGAACAAACGTACTAAGTGAGGATGTGGCTGCAGAGCTCAGAGCATGACGACAAAATATCTAATAGCAAGGTGACAAAAGGGAACAGACCGAAAATAAAAATGGTTGCCTTGTCTGCTTCTTATTCAGCTTAATGACACATTTTTCATAACAAGTTCAGGTTTCTGTCAACCTTTTGAATAAAGAAACTTCTCATAGTCACATCAGCCAGAGATTAAGTTGTGGAGTTATGATGTTACTGTTACTAAATGGGAAATATACACTTCTGCTCAGGTGCTTCTGATCTATAAGAATACCAAGGCAGCACCATAGATACACCAATATCTTCAATTTACACAAGCACATACACACACTGGCTGCTACCAACACCTGTTAATAACTGGAGTTTTGCTGCCACCTGCTGTCAGAAATGATTATTACAGTCTGTAATAAGAGCTGCAGATGTTCAACATGTGCAACGTGATTTGTCGTCTTTGTGTTGATTTAATTTATCACAGTTAGTTTATCTTTTATATGTTTTTTATTTTTTTGGGTGTTGCCTGATAAAGAAGAAGTACTCAGATCTTTTACTTAAGTAAAAGTAGTAATACCACAGTGTAGAAATACAAAGTAAAAGTCCTGCATTCACAATTTTACTTAAGTAAAAGTACAAAAGTATCAGCATCAAAATATACTTAAAGTACCAAAGTAAAAGTACTCATTATGCAGAGTAATATATGTGATATTATTGGATTCTAATTATTGATGCATTCACGTGTTCATCACTTTAATGTGGCAGCTGGTGAAGGAGGAGCTGCTTTTAATCATTTTATATTCTGCTGAGTAGTTTGTGAATTCCCCCCGCGGATCAATAAAGTCTCATCTAAACTTTTAATAATACATCATAATTCTGCTGATATGTATATATATCTATATATTCTTTCTTTTATTCAAAACATGTATTTAATGTGAAGCACTTTGACGTCTCTTTGAATTATTTTTAACAACTTTCTGATGTAAATAATTTAATTCTTCTGTTAAAAGTTAAACAGAATATAAAGCCTCCATGTTTGAGTTGTGTTCTTGTTATTTTGTCCAGTCCCCTGTATTTATTATTTGTTTGCCACTTCATCAATGTTACATGTATGTAACATTGATGAAGTGGCAAACAAACAATAATTAGCTGCATTATGAGAAAAGTACCTTAAAAATGAAACCTGCACGATGTGACGTCAAACTCATATTTAAAAAGACTATTTATAGGAACTCTGTGTGGTTAATAAAGTGGGTTTAACCTTCCTCTGTTTACCGGTTTATTTGCTCATCAGATAATTCATTCCAGCTGCAGAAGGTCAGAAGAGAATAAATTAAATCCAGTCAGTGGATGATGTGAGTGTTGTTCTGTGACTGCAGATAATCCTGGAGCTGAGGAAGGACGAGGATTACACCGTCCCCGTCTGGATTATACTGGGCAGCTCACTGGGAGGCCTGCTGCTACTGGCCTTACTGGTCCTGGCCCTGTGGAAGGTACACACACACACCCACACACACACACACACAGTCCAGTCACAGGTTTGATTCCCTAATATCAGCAGCAGTTTATTTAAAATCCTGTCAGATTTATTACAGATAAGTTTATTTGTCAAATAACAACAAAAGTAAATTCAGTTTAATATAAAAACCTGCTTTCGTAAATTACAGAAATGATAACACATTGCCTTTGGATCCAGTCTGTTATCTCCAATCTAACAGTGTGGATTCATTTCAGACCTAAATCTGTCTGTTTTCTGCTCAGCTCGGCTTCTTCAACCGGCGGAGGAGAGAGGAAGAGGAGGAGCAGCCTGTAGCCAATGGGAAGGCAGCAGAGGAGCTATAGAGCGCTGCAGGGATGACGTATTGTTGAAGTCCCACCCGGAAGTTAGCGTCGCCCTGGTTCCCTCCACAAAAAGCCAACGGGATTTTTCCTTTGGATTATAAATTACTGCAGAAAACAACAGTTACACATTTTGTTCAGCGAGATAATCTTCACAGATGAACCACTTTTATGATGTTTGAAGCGTAAATGCAATCTGCAGCAGTAAAAAGCTAACGTTAGCCTATAAACCAGCTACACCGCGGTCACATGACTTCAGCTTCACACCTGTAATCTGGTTTCTACAGAAGCCTTTGGGAAAGTCTGAGTTAGAACAGTTTGCAGTTTAAACCCAACGAGGCTGTGAAGGCGGACGAGTGAGTAGATGAGTTTCTGTGTTCGGCGTGACGACGTTTAACGTCCCCGACAGCCTCTGTAGTCTCATTTAGCCGCTCGTTAGTAACCGCCTTTTTTAAGACATGCAAAAGCTTCAAAATTCACCAGTGGGGTATTTACTGACGGACTTTATGTCTCAGAACAAAACGTGAAAATCTCTTCAGCTCGTGTTAACCACAGGCCTCATTTCAGGCATCGAACCAAAAACCCGTTCAAGAAACCCACTGACTTCCAGACGAGGGAACAGGAAGAGCTAACATGCTAACATGCTAACTCACTTCAGGGTTTTAGGACTCAGTCCTGCAGCGCTCTATAATGTGTGGGAGACAACGGTGCTGCATTCGCTCGGTCCTCGTCAACTTGTTAAGTCACAAAATGTATCACGAGTTCTGCAGCTGTGGGGTTTTGGTCACGGCATGAACTGCGAGGTGCCGCTAATGGAAGTCAGACGTAAAGTCTGGTGGTTGTTAGCAGCTGCGGCGTGTTGTTCATTGCTAAATGGAACTTGTTACAGGCACTTAAACAGAGAGTTTACCATTAACTGTGGTCTAACTGCCAGTGGAGTGAACTCAGAAATATCCGACTTTATGAGCTGATGAGGATCACCTGAATGCATCACAAGCCCCCACCTGTCACTCAGGGACCCTGATGCCCCGTCCCCCCAGTTAATTGCTCAACCAGTTACAGCTATGGTTAGCCAATCAGCCAGTCAGTCCCTCAGCCACGCCCCTAAACATATGACCAAAAAGGCCTATCTCATTTATGAACCAGCAAATCAGCCAACCAGCTTCAGCTGCAGTCAGTCAGCAAACTGCTGTTTCAGTCTTCTGACAGAACAACTCAAGTTAAAGTGTATTTAAAGTGCGTCAATAGGCCAAGACGCTGAAATAAAGGTTTGCTTGGCACGAAGGTATGAGCAGAGTGATGGTGAGAAGTGGCCACACTGAACACCTGCAGGGATACGATTGGATGTTACTGGTCAGCTGGTAGCCACGCAGCTGACGAACGAGCCACTGATGATGCATGAATGAAGCAGCTGATCTGCTAAAGCGAGCGTTAAGGTCAGCGCTCCGTCTGACCGACAGGTTTCAGATGAATCCCCAGTTTGACCCGATTATCGAACCACGTGTTTTGGTTTCTAAAAGGTCGAGAGAGAAAGACCCCAGAGCTTCGCTTACTGTCTGGTTTTATTCAGATTTCAGATGTATTTCAGTATTTTGATCAGATTTATTTCCAGCATAAAAAAATGGAACTCAAACTTATTAACATTATTTATTATGGAAGTTTGGAACTGCAGCTCAGGAGCATGTAACCAAGCCCAAATTGTGGATCTCTTGTACGGTACTGATTGTACGTCTGCAGATACAAATGAGCTCACAGCTCTTGAACTCTGGGGCTGGTGTTTCATCACAGCTCAGGAAACGATAACAAAACTGAAGGTGAATGTACCCAAAATGTCGTAATCGTAATCATGTGCTGCTTTGTGTGTTCACTTCCGTATAAGTGGTTTAGAGAATGTGGCAAAACTGGAAAAACCTGTCCCTTCATGCCTAATGATTTTGCTGAAAACAGATGGGAGGGATTTAAAATACAACACAAGACTACCTAAGATGGCTGATTTTATTTTCCTATCTTATACTAATGGAAACTGTAAATGCATCATATTGACACATACTGTATATTATTTCCAATTTAATATCTGATGCACTTTTGTTGTATAAAGTCAAACTTGAACTTTTTTTGTAAATATATTCACGTGTACGAATGAATAAGGATAGAGGCATTATTGTTTGATATGAAGCGTGACGCCGCGCTGCCTGTGGATGAACTCGCTTCACACAAGTCTGATATGTTCACTATTTGTGTTAATATTGGAATAAAGCAAAAGAAATGAAGTAGAAGTGTGTGTGTGTGTTGTTGTGCTTCATGATGAAATGTTTTTCAGTGAGCTGGTCTTCCATCAGTTTCCTTTCCTGCTAAATGACCTCTCCCCTCTGAGGTTAGTGTTTGGCTGCAGAGTAAAGAACAAAGCTAAAAGGTTTATTCCTCCGAGAGAATCACCGCGGTCAGCACATCTCAGTGCAGCCGGCCTGAGAGATCCCTCTGTGTGTAGAGATGTTGTCACATTTTTGTAAAAGGTTGGAAATCTCCTTTTTAACAACACACACATCTGCTAAACTGGAGTTCAGATGAGAAATGTAAAGACTTTGATGCTCAGCTCTTCCTCAGAAGGAAACACAACAGTGAGTGAACCTTTAAAGGCCTGAACACCTACACAGGTGTTTCCCGTTGAACGTGGCTGATTAGACCTCTGCTCAGGTGGAAGGAAGTTGGGAATTACGTGATGCCACCAAACTCTAAGATGTAAATGAATAGAATAAAGGTGGAAGTTGTTTTATTTGATTTGTTTTCTGTTCCTGTTCTGCTGCTCATACTGTGGCTCATGACTTGAGCAACTAAAAGACAACAGTTCCTACTGGTGAATTGTGCACATTCACAAGTCAAAGTCGAACACAAAGTGTTAAATAAATGTTCCCCTCCTCTCCTCTGAGCAGCATGACTCAGACTGACACAACACTCAGTTCAGTAAATGTCATTTCAGTTTATTACAACTAAGATTAAACTTTTTTTCCTATTTAAGTTAATATTCTGTCAGAGCTCTGTGACAGAAGACGCCAACATTTAATATAACATTATCTGTAAGACTTTTATTTTATGACTTCATTTAAACACTACAGTGTTTCACTGTTGCAACTGTGGTAAAACCATTTCCTGAATGAAAACAGAAATTGAGAAATTGAGTGTGAACTTTTCACTCGAGTGCAGTTAAAATGTTCATCTTGCAGACACACGCTGCTCACGTCTATCTGGCATCTTTGTAATCCGTCACAAAAATCCATTTCTCAGTCTGAACACAACAAAAGAATTTAGAAAAAAATTAATGTTTTCTTCAAATAAAATGTATTTAATTGATTTATTCATTCAGATTCCGTGTAATTTTTATCTCCAGTCAATATGATCTAAAAAGCTTTCTCCACACCAAATCCCTTTTATTTTATTGTAGATAAATGTTTCCTACAAATTTAAAGAAAATTGTCAGAAGCAGCCTTTAAAAGCAGCCGACTCTTGGTGTCATTAAACTGTAAATGAATAACAGGAGAACGCTGGTGGATGCAGACAGAAGACTTTTAATTTGACAGCATTCACTCTGCAGGAAGTGCTCTGCAGCTGACATCTTTTTAAAGTTTCCACACTTGAAGAGAATCTTTGGCTTCATTTCAGCCCCCGAGAATCCTCCAGCAGGACGTAAACATGCTCCTGCAGCCTTACAAAACAACACATTCAGTTAGCACTCTGAATGGCACATTATCCTCACCCGCAGGCAGAAGCCCCGCCTGCCCACCTGTAATGCCCGGTCACATGGTGAATAAGGACACTGAGCTCTGCCGGACAGACAGGTATTGATCAGAAGGATAGACAGAAAAGTCGGACAATAAGTTTCAGTGTTGCATTCACGTGCTGCTTTTGTTCAGAACATCAAACCCTGACAACAAATACTGAACAAAGCTTTGCCTTGCAAGGCTTCATTTGAACTTTTCCTCCACCTGATAACTACACGATCACACCGGCTCCAGGAAAACCAGCACCTAAAGACCCCGACAGCTGCAGACTCCCGGTTCACTCTGCATCTGACTCTGAACAGGTCTTCAGAGGCCTGCTGTCCCTGCAGTTTGCTGTGTTTTGTGCTGCGTTTTCAAACTTAATTTAAAACCGAGCTCACGGGACAGCCAGACGTCCTGCAGCTTCCGAATATGCAACCAAGAAAATGAAGAGGTGAGACCAATTTTTTGTTGTTTCTTCACTGGGGAGTGATAGAAAATGTATTCAGACTCTGAGCAGCGTTCATGTGAAATTATAGATAAATCTGAACCGTATCTTCAGTCTCATCACTGCAGCAGCTCGTTTCACTTCAGACGTTCCCTCCGTGGATCTGACTGGGAGGAGGTGCACCTCCACCTGCAGGGTGGGACATTCACTTTTTAAAATGTGAACATCTACCAGCCACTTAACAGTTAATCATTATTTTGTCATCTACTTTAATATTTTACCAGCATTTGGCTGCTGCTAATGATTATTTTCACTATTGTTTAATCTCTGGAGTCACTTAGTTAAATCTATAAAAATGCACCAAAACAGTGAAAAATGCCAAGTTCGGGGAGTCCAAGGTGCCGACCAACAGTCCAAAATCCAGAAATATTCAGTTTACGGTGACATAAAACAGAGAAAAGCAGCAAATCATCAAACTGTAGAAGCTGGAACCAGAGAATTAGTGCTGAAACTATCAGTAGATTAATCAATGAGCTGACTGACACATTATTCTGCCAGTCTCATTTATTTATGACAAACGTTCTCCGGTTCCAGCTTTTTGCAGCGTTTCTGTTTTTATATCATTTCAAATCGAGTGTTTCTGGATTTTAGACTGTTGGTCGAACAAAACCTGCAACATGAACACGTCACTTTGGGAAACTGACGCACAATTTTATATATTTCCTGACATTTTGTAAACGACACAACGATTAATAAAAGTAAATAAATCACCTCCAGATGAACAGATAATAACAATAATAGTTAGTTGCAGCCTGCAGAGAACGTTTGAACGTTTTGCTGGACAAATGACAAAAACAATTAAAGGGATAGTTTGACATTTTGGGAAATGCCTGTTTGAGAGTCAGATGTTCAGACTGAACACAGCTAGCCAGATGACATGTTAACATCAACATGTCATCTGGCTAGCTGTTTCCCCCCCGTTTCCAGTCTTTAAGCTAAGCTAAACTAAGCTAAGCAGCTGCTGGCTGTAGCGTCATACTGAACAGACATGAGAGTGGCATCAATCTGATTCTCCGTCAGAAAGCAAATAAGGGAATTTCCCAAAATGACAAACTATTACGTCACTCAACTGTCAACACTGCAGTGAATGATTTAAAAGACAGAAAGATGAATCCGCCCTCAGAGGAGCTCCTGATCCTCCTGTTTTCACTTCCTGTGTCTCTACAGTCGCTGATCAGAGACGGTCAGACATCCCAATGTCCCCCATCACCAACGACACCCCGCTGATGTGTTTCACGTTTTGCTGTTCGGGAAAAAGAAGTAAGAGGAAGAACTGGTTTGCATTAGCATTGAAAGCCAGCGTGTGTGAAGAACCCTTACAGAGACTTTCCCAGCAGAATATTCAAATATGCTCCCGCTCACAGAGTATGGGTTGTTTAGAAGACTAACACCTGGCGACAGGTGAAAAACACAGAGCTTCCTGTTCTTCTCTGACGTTTCTCAGTTTGTGTCCATATTTCCTGTCTGTGCAGCCGATGTGTCATTTTGTATGAAAATATCAAATAATACAATATAACAGACGAATAATGCTTTACCCTTTCTATTCATCATTTATAAGCACTTCAAACATTTAACAAATGCTTTATAACACTATAACGTAGCTGTAATGTACAGTGTTTAAGTGAGACAGTTCATTATGTGTTGGCACAGCAGCCTCCACCTGATGGGACCTTATCTCACTTCCTGCTGCCATCTTTGTTTGGATCAGGAAACAGCCGCGGGATTTAAGAAATGGGTAAAAAATCTTTTTTATTGTGTAGCGGATGAAGTTATTATAATCTTTCTGGGTTTTTACAAAGATCACTAGTTATTCATGTTTTGGAAAATCAGATGCTGAATTCTGTGACTCAAATAATAATGTGTACTGGGAACACGTGAGGCCCGGACCGGCGGTCCAAGCAGCGCAGAGCAGAAACACGACATAAAAACATGAAATAAAGTGTAAAAAGAAGTTTCTCTGCAGCTCCGCCCTCTAACAGTGATTACAGGTCTCTGCAGGTCCAAAGTTTTGGACATCATCCCAAACAGACCCATGGAAAACCTACCAGAACTAAACAGGAGATCAAATTAAAAAGAACAATCAGACCTGGTCCAATAAGATCCGGTCCAATAAGATCCGATCCAAATCGCGGTCAACCTTGAGCAGAGAGGACCGGCGGCGGCAGGATGTGCCAGCAAATAAATAAATAAATAAATAAATAATCAATGTGAAGTCATAAAGTGATTCAAAGCAAGTTGTTCTTTATGCTTCAAACACGAATTTATAAAAATAACAGAGGGTCCTATTTTCACACCAACAAATAAACATTCTGCGATGATGAAGACAATCCACGTGATCGGAGCTGATGAGTCCCTTTGGATCCACTCAGGTACCAGATGCGACAACAGGACCCCACCTGGACCCAGTTAAACTGAATCTAACTTGGGCCCGGATCTGGGTTACTACGAACCAAGTGGACCCGCGGGAAATGAATCTCTTTGTGGTTTCTTTCAGACGTAATGACCAAAGCTGCAGTGCACTGTGGGAAAAATATAAACCAGGTGACATCGTCCTCAACATCCAAGACTTCACTGTTTATTAAAAAAATAATTGGACTTCCCTCTGTGAGAACATTCAAACTTTCTGTGCTCATGACCTCAGATACAGGTTTCAAAATAAAAGCTCGTGCGAGCATCTACAGAGTCAATCAAAGCGACGGCACCGTGTTCAGGGAAAATCTGCTTTACATATTTAACCGCTAGGAAAAGTACACTACATGGCCAAAAGTATGTGGACACCCAACCTTTACACACAGATGTGATCAGGACACCAGCGGCGTCGATGTGCTGCCGTAACAGCCTCCGCTCCGTCCTGTGAAAACCATGCATCTCCAAAACAGACCAGTTTTCAGCTTTTGTGCATTTTTTCCAATAATCTGTTTGTTAAATCAAAGACGTAGGAGAATCTTCTCCCACCGTAAAGGAACACCTCATGTTGAAACAGAAAAGTGACAAACTGTTGCCACAAACACTTTTGCCTAAAACTGGTTCCCAACTGCTAAACCAATAAATCTGCGATGGTTAACAGGACAGGAGAGAATTAAAAACATTTATCTTTCGGACTATTCTCCAATTATTCCCCTTTTTATCGTGAAATACTAGATAGTTTTACCATTTTGGGCCTCTAAAAATGAGTGAAATTAAACAGTTTTGGGGGGAAAAGTCCCTTTTTGATGAACCAGTCTTGAATCATAGACACTTTAAACTAGTGTATGCTGGAGCATTAAGATTTTCTGTCATTAGAACGAATGGGAAGAAATCAGGAAAATCCGCCCCCAGAACAAAAGTCCACATAAGTACATGGACGGGGGTGTCTGCGTACTTTGCGCCATATAGTGCAGTTTCAATGAAACAGGCCAAGAGAAAAATATATTTTCACAAATAACTGTTACCAGCAAACCCTTTAAAATAAAACCTTATGAACTAAAAACCTGATTGTTAGTAGAAATTCTGTCCAGCAGTCAGATCAGGTGTCCTTATTCTGTCTTCCTTTCTCACCGCTCTAAAAACCGTTTTTCATATTATAAAATGATGATATGTGTGGGGTGAACGTGTGGAGAGCAGCTTCTCTACAGACACTCATTCATTCATTCATTCATTCAGATCACGTCTCCTGCACACTGGCTCATTCACTCAGACTGTGGACTCACAGTAACATGGCGGCTCCTCGGCATGGAGATAAGGCAGAACAAGAATGCAGCGCGGTGACGTCGCTGCTGTCTGTTCTCTCACAGCACAAACCGGCTGCAGTCGGCTGGAAGTTTCCTCCGATGTCTCGCAGCGAACGAGCTGCAGCACATCAGCCCCAGAGATGCAGGCAGACAGACAGACAGGCAGGCAGACAGACAGACAGACAGACAGACCGCCGTCTATGGCTGCTGGTAGCAATTCATACTTCAAATAGAAAAAAAAGCAACCCACTGTTTTTTATAAAAATGCTCAGAAACCTTTAGTACTGAAGCATCACCCTCAGCACCGTTTGGATTTGTTAGAAAATGATAAGAAACTCTTTAAAAAGAACAAAGCGTCCGTCCTTTGGCTCTCAGGTCCGTTTCAGTGGAACTCCACAAACTCCTCCAGCGTTTTGGGGATCTGGTTGCGGTAGGTGATCTGGTGCTGCCGGACGGCGCGCGCTGCCAGGCACTTAAGGCTCATCTTCATCTGCGTCTTCAGCAGAATCTCCGACACGCCGGTGGTGCTCTTGTCCAGCGGCGTCTTCTTCTGCTTGTTGGTCATGTCCGTGTGGGCGCCGGCCTCCACCAAGTTGATGATGATGGCGTGCAGCGTGAGGAAGTCGCTGATGGGCCGGTTGTACTGGACGATGACGTGCAGCGGGGTGTTGCCTTCGTGGTCGACGGCGTTGACCTGCGCGCCGCAGTCCAGCAGCAGCTTGGTGACCTGCGCGCTGGGGAAGCTGCAGACGTCGTTGGTGTGGAAGTCGTCGACCGGCGTGGTGGAGCTGATGGCTAGGTGGAGCAGAGAGGAGCCTTCACGCGACCGCGGGTCCAGCTGGATCAGGTTGTAGATGTGCTTGTTGATGCGGGCACGCTCCTCGTCGCCGCAGGTGGTCTTGGTGGAGATGCAGGCGAGGTACAGAAAGGTAAAAACATTTGACTCGTAACTGTCCATGGCCTGCTGCAGCTCGGATTCAACCGCCGTCTCCACTCGAGCCATGCTTCGCTGAATCTCCACCACGCTGCAGCTCAACACCTGCTCCACAGCCGAGGCCAGCACCTGCTCCTTCAGGTGGACCATCTGGGAGAACACCTGGGCGAAGCGCAGCAGGTCCTTGTGCGTGTTCCGGTTGCCTTTCTGCCGCAGACGAAGCGCATGAAGCCACAGTTTGATGCACTGTTCAAACTCCATGTTATCAGCGTAGACGGCACCGCGATAAATGATGGGGTGCGACACGTCAATATTGTCCGAACCCAGTATACGCTCCCGAATCATCAGCCCCTCCATGTGTAGAGTGTCCCGGTCCACCCGGATGGCCTCTAGTTCTTGGGGTGTCCGACACTCACAACGCCCCCCGTAGGCCTCGATGGGCGGCAGCAGCTCCTTGGCGATGATGTTTTCTGGGTCGCGGTAGCGCTCCATCATGGCCATGTGCAGGTAGAAGTACGTCCTCTGGATGTCGTAGTTCTCCCGGTCGTTGGCAAAGGAGGCGCCCAGCAGCTCCAGGGCCTCGATGTGGCTGCGTGGGTCACAGTCGGCGTGCGCCAGCAGCAGCTCCACCACATCTGCTTTGCAGCTCTCTGCAGCGACCTTCAGTGGCGTCATGCCATGTCCGTTCACCACCATGGCTGCCTGACAGCGCACCAGCTCTTTTACAATTTCCAGATGGCCCGCATCAGCTGCAAAGTGCAGGGCGGTGGCCCCGCAGTGGGCCTTGGCGTTGGGGTCCGCCCTCTGCTGCAGCAGGAACTTGACTACATCCGTGTGGCCCTTATAGGCGGCGATCATCAGGCAGGTGTTGTTGTATTTGTTGGTGATGCTAATGTCGGCGTTGTGTTCCACCAGGTAGCAGACGATGTCCAGGCGCCCGTCGAAACAGGCGGCCCGCAGGGGGGTGGAGTTGGTGATCGTGGTGTGGTTAACGTTGGCATGGTGACTCACCAGCAGGCGCACCACCTCGAAGTGCCCCGCTCCAGCTGCACACCACAGCGCTGTGGCCCCGTCGATGACGTAGCTGCAGGACAGACGGGAGACAGACAGACAGCCGGTCAGGACACGCTCAGCTGTGATCAGGTTCACCTTAAACATTCAGGATGTGTTTTTCAAGACCAGTCTGACCGATGGATAAACCCAGATAGCTGTGTTCTTACTCCACCAGTCAGAGCAGCATATTTTATTTGAAAACTGGGTCAAAACATCTGCTGTGACATCAGAGAGTGGGTGTGGCCAGCTAGACAAACCAGCTGACAGTTTCAGCTCAGAGAGCAGAGCGGCAGCAGGTTTCTGTACCGATACTAAACAATACTTTTGAGAGCTTACTTTGAAAAATGTCATGTTTTCCTACAAACCCCTTTTTTGCTTTTGACAAAAGAAACCAAAAGGTCTCAAATGTTGTCAAAACACAAGCAGCCGCACAAGAACTCTGCCTAAATAACAGAGTTTTAATCAGGAACTAGTTTGATTTGTCTCGTGTGTGTCTGCTTACAGTTTCTCTGGTAATCTGCTGAACAAACTGTCAACAGCTTTTGGTACAAAGTCTGGGGTCATTTAACATTCAAGTTAAAACATTTTCCTAAAAGTGACTTGGTGCATTAGGCCCACAGCAAATGATTTCAAAGATTTTATATATTGTGTTTCATTCAGAGCTGAAATGATTAATCGATTAATCGACTAGTCAGCTGTCAGAAAAGTAACCCGCAACTAGTTCGATCTGAATTTGAGCTTTTGTGTGTTTTATATCACAGTAAACTGAAAATCTCTGGGTTTTTGGACAAAATAAGAAATCTGAAGACGAATGTCATTTTTCATGCTGTGAGCACCACAAATAAATAATATTCCAAAATCTCAAAAACTGGACAAATAATCCATGACTAGATGCCACAAGAGGTAAGTGAGAAACCTTGAACCACATCTCCCCCAACATTAAAGAAAAAGTGAACACGGCAGCTCTTACCCGTCGAACCGAACCGTGCCAGTCTGTTCAGTGTCCACTTTGTAGTGGTCCAGGAGCAGCCGGACCACTTTGTCGTGTCCATTCCGGGCTGCGATGATCAGAGGAGTGGACCTCTGCCCGGCGAGCTGGGTCACATAGCTCAGCAGGTACTGGGTCTCCGCCTCCGAGTGGTTGAGCAGCAGCGCGGCCAGGGTCAGGACTCGGCCCTCGCTGGCTGCCTTGTACACGTAGCCGGCCAGAGACTCCATCTGAGCCCGACAGGTAGCCAGGACCTCCGCTTTCTTTGCAACTGGCGCCCGCAATGTCCAATCCCCCAAAGCAAGCCGCCTCCCATTAAAATGTAGAAACCGGGCCCAGTGCACACATGAAAAATGTATTTTCTCCGTTATGGCTACAGGAGAAACGTTACGGATACCGACGGGTGAAGCTGTGCAGCTAGCTGTCCGACACTGAGCGTCCAGCTTCGGGGTTTCGGTCTCCGGACGCCGAGTATCAGGCGTCAGCTGACTGAGCTAGCCGGTTAGCTAGTCTGCTAACGTTAGCGAGCTGGTCAACAAAGCGACACTCTTTAGCTCCGAGTTTGATTAAATTAAGCTGGTACCTTGTTATTCGTCTTAAACAACCGCCTCCTGCTGCTGTTTCTGTCTGAAAACTCACAAAGCGTCAAAGATTTCAAAAACAAACACCAGCACTTTCACCTTTCGCTAACTACTCGTTTACCGGAAGTTGCCGTTCGACTTAAAAACAGCTCCGCCTGGAACTTTCTCCAGCAGATGTGTGTTCCTCTACTGTCTTCCTCTTTTTTTTTAAAAACAACTTTATTTCACAGCTTCAATGAACACAAACGTGCGTAACGGAATACAAAAAATAGAAAAATAAATAAAGGTGAATAGTCCGTGACACAATTTAAACAGTAATGTAATCAAAAAGAATAAAAAGCGTGTTGATTAAAACAAATGATGTCTTCCTCTTCTTGAATTTTGGCAGACTGAATACCTTGCCCATCCTGTGTTCAATTCAAATTGATACTGACCTTTATTATGTGTGTTAAAACTAGATATATAACTAGATATAAATATTACGTGTTTGTTTCACCTGCTAATTCAAATCTTTATTATACAAAGTGCTCAGAAAAATGGAAAATCTACAATTCCATAACAAGTGGGCAAACTCCATCTGCTGAGGAAGATCGGGTGATATGAGACCTATATATTTAAAAAAATTTATTGAATGAGTGAAAGCTCCAGAACACTTACTAAATTGACTGAGTGCTGCGATTGTTTTGAAGACAAAAAATTGCAAATCATCAAAAATCACATTTATAAAACCCCTTTTTAGGATAAGATTTAAAAGGTAAAGCTGATTAGTAGCTTTCAGACCTCCCCCTCAGCAGCAGCAGTGACAGCTCTCAGAGGTTCATCCAGGAGAATATTAAGAAATAGATTTAAAACCGTTTTCTAAAAGCGGCTCCAAGCTTTGGAGTTAATGAAAAGTGTGATACATGTGAACATATTCTACATGTTGTGGTTGTCAGGACGACTGAGTGTGAATAGAGCTGTGGGTTTGAATCCTGCTTCAGACGAAACACGTCGCACCATTTAGTTCCCTGTGATCGCAGCTTTCAGACGTCCCGCGGTGTGACTCGGCCTTGTTAGCACTGTGTTAGCAGGCGGCACTGAGCCTCGCCGTCTGACTCACTCGAGGGTTTCTACCAGCAGAGAAAACTGTGCAGCTGCTGTCAACCTGATCTGACAGCCAATGAACTGTGGATGATTTGACCTCTGACCTTCCTCTGAGAATCCTCTCTGACACTACAGCTACATGAAGCATAAACTCCAGGTGGTTTTAGTCGAGGCCCCTGTCCACAGTGAAACACCTGGACAACATAAAAACACGTAAATCTCTTCTTCAAAACTTCTCAAATCATTATTTCGTGGTCGCAACGTCATCAGACAAAACCAGCATAAATACAGGTTACTGACAGCAGCAGTGTGATCGGCTGTATTGACATTTAATAGAGTCTCAGTCTCCTCCTGCTCTCTGTGGACACCATCTCTGTGTTTTAATGCAGCCGAATTCACCATATAGTTGTTCTCATTTACGTATTTTTCGGTTTCTGTGGTCAGACAACTGAATGAGTATGAAATATTGATTCCAAAGGACGCAAATCCCCACTTGGCGTACTCTGCGTTGACAGAGGCCTATTGTTTGAGTACAGAACTGTTCACGAGGACTTTTTACTCGAGTTAAAAAGTTAGAAAATTGCAACAAATCAAAGTGGAACTGCAGTTCTTGGAGAAAGCTGGACAAACGTCTCTTGCATCAGCAGCAGGAAATAAAGCATGAAAGTCTGAATGGGAATAATAAGCGTGCAGAAAAACTGGATGAGGGCGTCGAGGCGTACACAGACATCCTCCTCCTTCTGAGTGCTTTCAGCTGTGACTGCATGTGTGTGTGTTGCCGAGTTACAGAGAAAGTACTGCGCACAGCGTGAATGGGACTGACTTTAAAAACAGCCAAAACAACCCACACGAGCATTTTCTGCTCTGTCATCTCTAAACTTCTCCAGTACATTTACTCTGGAATTAGTTCTGTTCTACATTTCAATTTGCTGCTACTTCGTTCTTCAACTCCACAACAATTCAGAGGTACATTTTGTACTTTTTGAGCCATTTTGCATAATGAGTATATTTACCTTTAGTACTTTAAGTATATTTTGATGCTAATACTTTTGTACTTTAACTTAAACACAACTTTTCAACTCCCCCTCTAGTGTTTCCAGGTGGTATTATTGTTGGCGCCGCTGTCGCAAAGACAACCGGCAATATGGCTACGGCTGGCAGCCTGGCTACTGTCCAAAGCAAGAAATGCCCGTAAGAATCCCAGTTTGAACTAGGAACCCTGATCTCAGTGCCATGATTAAGGCAGAGTAAAACACCTGGTAGTGTTAATAAGTAGGCAGGTTTAGCTATTTACTTCTAGTAGAAAGAATGCTAACTGAATGTCGGTTTGGAACCCTCTCAAGTCCCGCAGCTCTCTCCTTCGAGTGAACGCCAGTCCGAGGTTCGCTTTTGTTTTTCCTTGGTTTTCCCCGTCAGCGGGGCTCTTTTTGTTTTTGTAAAGTTTTCACAGTTACTCCGGTTGTTCCACCGTCCGCCATTTCCACTAGGATAGCTACCGATAGCTACCGGGGGAAAACAAAACCTGTTTTGGTGGAAATCGTTGACGCTCTTCCTTTGTGCTGTAAATCGAGCTTTCGTGTTCCCAGGAGATCGTACCCGGCCAGTCAGGCCTGCACAGTGAAAGCGAGGCTCATAGGGAACCAGTCTAAACACTGATTGTGTAATTATTCTACAGCCACTACGCTGTGGAATCAACATTTACTTCATAAGGAGAAGTTAAAGCAAACAACCTGTCTATTGCCACTAAGTACAATTCTGAATGCTTTCACTTGTAACAGAGTATTTCTACACTGTGGTGTCGCAGGTATTCGAGTCCTTCTCCACAGCTGAATCAAATACTAAACCTGCTTATCAAATCCAAGTCCTTTCAAATTCCTTATTGAGTCCATTCGGGTTCAGCTTTTTAACTCTCTTACCATCACTGATGTCTGTTAACTGAGCTGCGGTCAGCCAGATGCTGCAGACCAGGTTTTGCCCCAGTTTTCTTTCAGTCACATTAAAACATGTTTTACAGGTTTTAATGATCTAGACAGTGAACCCCAGCTGGAGCATAAGCTTCTAACTGTGTTCATCTGAAACCAGATTAATGCTGTCTAATAAAACATTGGGAGGAGGTTTATACAGATTACAGGCTTATCTGCTGGCAGATCAACCTGCACAGAGGCCGTGCTAGTTTATCATGAACTGATTCAGTCCCAGGGCAACTGTGAGGACCCACGTTCAGCTTCAGCACCGACGGAGAGAAAAGTCAAGAGAGGAAACACTGAGGGAGGAACATTTCAGAAAACATCACAAGACCGAGGAGGATTTACACCAGAAAGCTAATCAAGATAAATGACGGGATGAAGAGTTTTGGAGGATTTTTGCTTCTGTCGATTTTTGCTTCTTGGGCTCTCATTAAGACTTGGACCCACGTTGCTTCACTTGTACTGCAGCTGTTTAAACTGTATTTCAGTTAGCTGGAAAAGAGAGATGCAGCCATCTGTCCGGAAGAGACAGAACTCAGCTCTGCATGCAGCAACTTTCATGTGCCGGTGTGTAAAATTCATAATTAGTCCCACCCTTAATCAGCTATTCCATTTCCACTCATCTATAATTGATCAGCTCTGTCTTCATAAAAATTCAAACACATTTTCAACTTGTGCATAAAAACACCGGAGAGGCACCGGAAATGAAAAAGAAGAAGTTAAACTGCTACGATCAGAGAGACAAACATCTCTTTTAGGTTATTTCATTAAACTGTATTTGTTGTTTGAACCTATATTTTAGTTTTATATACTTTATGTTATTATCTTCTCTTTCTGTAATTTTCTCTTTTCTTTTTTCATAAAGTGTACTGAGCCACTGTGTGTTTCACACCCAAAATAAACAGTTAAATGAATTACTAATCTTATGAGAATAAAGTCTATAAAGTTATGACTTTTTCTACCTCGTTGGTGAGAGAAATAATATTTAATTCAGCTGTATTTGTGACAGCTGAAATTACATCTAATTCTACAAAAAAAGTTAGGACATTATTTTCATAATAATAATAATGACTTTAACTTTGAAATCTCTTATTGTTTTGTTCTTTTCCCAGTCGTCCAATAAGCACTGAGTCCAGCTGGGTGTGTGACCTGGACCTTCAACTTGAAACTTCATAAATATATCAAACGTTTATTTTTGGTTACATCTGGCTATAAAAAAGAGGAAGTCTGAAAGTTGTTCTATGCTGCTGGTTTCCATCCAGCTGATGTGTTGGTGGCCGGCTCCTCTCTGAGCACGAGCGCGCGGACGTCTAACCTGATTACATGATGAATGCTGCAGCAGCACATTAGCCTGTCCTCTGCCGGCCGTGTGACAGATGAACAGATGAGATTAGAGCTGCAGGGAATCCACTTTCACAGAGTTTGAGGATTTTGGAAGCAGAGCATACGTCAGGTCACGACTTTCACTGGCTTTTTAAAATGTTTTATTTAAATACCTCCTCCACGCTAGCTGCGTGGCTGTGTGGATGGCAATGACGGCCAGTCCGTCTGTCAGACTGAAATATCTCTACTACTACTGGATGGATTGCAGACGTTGGACAGGCGTTCATGTTCCCCAGAGGATGAATCCTACTGACTTTGGTGATCCTCTGATTTTTACTCTAGCGCCACCATGAGGTTCACATTTTTGTTTTTTATTAAAATACAATTGGATGGATTGTGATGAAATGTGGTTTATCGTTCATGTTCCCCTCAGGATGAACTGTAATAACTCTTCCTCTAGCGCCACCATCAGGTCAACATGTTAATGTGTCCAACACTTTGGTTTATGACCAAATACCTGCAGAACTACAGACATTCCCATCAGCCTCAGCTACTCTCTGTGTTTACTGCTAACTAGCTAATGTTAGCATGCTAACACGCTAAACTAAGATGGTGAACATGGGCTGTGTTTGAAATCGCATACTAACGTACTGCCTACTACATACTCAATCAGTATGTACTGCATACTGCGTCCTAAATGAACGATTACCAGCAGACTGTTCACCCTGAAGTATACTCCAGCAAGACAGTGATGTGTATCGATCACAACATTACCGGTCCGAGCTAAGAGATGCAATGCATTTTGGGGCAGTTTAGTAATCCAATAAACTCACACCACTCGCTCAGAAATTCTTGCTAATCTAGTACACATCCGGGTATTTCTCGCGTACTCAAAATCCACATACTATGCAGTCGGAGCGCACTACACACTCAATTTGACGGCATACTTAGTATGAATAGTGTGTCAGTATGCGATTCTGAACACAGCCATGGTAAACATTATACCCGCTAAACATTAGCATGTTAGCATTGTCATCAAAAGATATGTTTTTGGCATTTTGCCTTGACAGTCGATGGGGTAGAGAGAAACCCGAACGTTCAGTGGTTTGACCAGATACAGATCTGATCTGGAGGGAAAGTCAGAGGATCACCAAAGTTATTACAGTTCATCCTGAGGGGAACATGAATGATGAACCACATCTCATCACAATCCATCCAACAGCTGATGAGATGTTTCACTACAAAACACAAATGTCAATCTCATGGTGGTGCTAGAAGAAAAGTCAGAAGGATTCATCCTCTGGGGACCATGAACGTCTGTACAAAACTACTTTTTAATTACTAAGTGTTGAGCTGACCACCCGACAGTCTGCCATTGAGCTGCGCTGCTGATGCTTTCCTGGTTTCAGTGGCTGTATCAGATTTATTTGCAGTCTATTATTTGGCTCAGGTTTTTATTTTTCCTGGCTGGAGAGATTTGCAGCTTTATTAAATGTTTTTGAATCTCGTTTTTTTCTTCCTTTTTATTTCAGCTTAATTTCGGTTTCTTTTCTGAGCCACTGATCTCCCATCATCACCATCATGCACCCCTTCACTGCACAATGCGTCTGGCAGTCAGAGGCTGAGTGCATAATTAGCTGCTGTTTTAGTAAATCAGATGCCAGTTGGAATAAAAGACCTTTGTGCTCGTCCGTCTTCTGTAACATGTTCTGTGTTTGCAGCCGCTCGGCCGGTTCTGCAGAGACGGATTCGGTTCCGTCAAAGCCTCGGTTCCACCTGGATCTCTGGCTCGGCTTCACCGTCCAGAACTGGATCCTGGATGTGGGCCGGCCTGTTGTCATGGTAACAGGATAACAACTGGTGTTTAGTCCTGCATGATAAATGTATTGTTTTACTAATTAACTAGACGTTATTGAGGACACATTCAGCCAGAAAATGAAAATGTCTATTTTGGTTTGTTTTATTTCAGTTTAACTGATTTTTTTTCCTGCTGTTTTTCAGTTTCAAGCTTCATTGTTCACTTCATGATATCATGATTCATCATTACTACATCAAAGGGTTAATTATTTTAAATAGCGTGGGTTCAGGTTGAGTGGGACGCTGTTGTTGCTGAATAGAGCTCTTGCGTAATGAAAAGTTGCTCATGGAGTCACTTTTAAAACCTCATGGTGAGATTGCTGACAAATGAAATGCTCTTTTGGAAGGATAAGGCTGGAATTTCATCAATTATTAATCTAAATTCTACATTTAAACAACCTTCATACTGTTAATGTCTTAAAATATTCCATAAAGTTGTATAAAGGCTAAATAGATTTTAAGAAACCTGACCTGTCGCTTGGTGAAATAAAAGGCTGCAGGACAGACGGCGAGCCGGCCTTCTGCTGTTGGACCAGTGAGCCATGTTAGCTGGCTCGCTCTGTCTGGTGTTGTTGCGCTCGCTTGATGTTTGGCTGTTAGCAAAGTTGTCGAAGTTTTTGATCATAAGCCAAGTCAGCCCACCAAATCCAAATCCTTCAGCTGGTCAACAAATGCACGTGTACAGCTGTCCATGAGGGGGAACTGCACTCCCAAAACTGTAGGGGGCGCCAAACCGCACAAAATACCAATACTTGCATAATGTTGCTATAAGTCCTGTTGCTTTAAGAGACACTGAATCTCTGTTTCCTGCTGCCTAAATCTTTTGCAGCTCGTGCTCCCAGCAGACTGGTTTCCTCTGAACCGTCCCGGAGCTGCAGAATATCTCCACATACTGTACAACATCGCCACGCCGCTCCTACTGCTCAGAGTAACTGAGACCCGACACGTCGCTGCACACTGAATAATAAACTAAAGATGCTCCGGTTGTTCAGGTCACAGTCAAACATCTGTTCTCCTGTCGCAGATGCTCGAACGCAGCCCCAGGACGCTGCCCCGCCCCGCCGTCCACCTCGGCATCATCGCCGTCGTCATGGGAACCAGCCTCCACCTGGCGGCCGACTCCGTCACCCGACGGCTCGTGCTGATTGGCTACCAGCTGCACCTGTCGGTCGGAGAGAATCCAGTCATGAAGGACCTGAAACCCTCATCCCTGGTGGGTGCAGCATTGGCACAAAAATAATAATCTGTGAAAAAAATGTGATTGAAAAAATGATTTCCTAATGAGTACGCTAGATTTCAGAAGGAGGAAAAAAACATATATATCTCTACCACACCCAAAATCACAGCTGGGTGTAGTCTGTTGTACTTGTGACCATGCCCAGCAGTGATGTAGAGTGGTACTATAGTGCGGTGCTACGCCACAGCTGCACAGGGTGTGGAAAGAGCATGTTGTCACCACTAGGTGGCAGGGCAGGCAGAATTATTAGACTGGCTGAAGTTACTCTTTAACCTGTCTTCGCCTACGTTTCCCAGAATGCCTTCAACAGGTTCGGCTAGGGGTGAAACATATTGTCTAATAAGAAGGAGAGAGCAGCTGTATTGAATCTGTCAGTATCTCTGATCAAGTCAACATTTTTTAACATATTTTATTTTGCAGATTGATGCTTTTGAGCTTCTGCTTTACTACGACGACACTCTTGGTCATCTGATGTGGTAAGAAGACCCCAAACTGTTACTTAAAGTTGTTCAGATTTGGTTTACCTCTGAGGTGTTAGTCGCACAAATGAAAGAAGCTCCTCCAGCTCTTCTCTGGCAGGATACACGCCGCAGTGCTGCAGCCCTGTGGTGTGGTGTTGCTGATGCAGCAGTAGGTGGTGTAACTGTGTGCTGTGTGTTTGAAGCTCCTACATTAGCTCACTCACACAGGTGATCTCACCTCCCATGCTGAGGAGATTACACCTCTCCTCCTGTGTGGGTGTGTGTGCTTCATCTCTCTGTCTGTCTGCTGTTAGATGTGTTACACAGAGTTTGGTGACCATAAAGTAATTCCCTGTCTAAAAGCACCACCATGCTGCAAATACGTACCCATCAGGTACAGTGCACACAGCACGTTTTACCTCGAGCCCCAGAAACCCCTCAGTACTCCTGTGCTGGAATACCTCCTGCCTGGGGTTTAATACACATTTAGTTACAAATAAGCACCATGTAACAACACGTCCTCCAAGCTAAACAAGCTAAACGACAGAACAGGTCGTTTGTCAATGACTCCCAAAACGACATATAGAGGCGTAGCGGACCTTTGTCGTTACGCTAACAATAATGAACACATGGTTAATGTTGTGCAGTTAGAAAGTCAGAGTCAGATTTCTCTGCTGGGCCGACGACCAGGTGGAACTGTTACGGAAAGGAAGTGTTCGTTATTAATGTTGAATTAACCGCTGGGAGTCAAGGCTGATGTCTTTTGTTTTCTTCTGGGAAAGGGTCACATGATCGGGGTGTGACCAATCAGGGAAGGACACGTCATGACTGATAAGACCCAATCAGGAAGCGAACGCGGGCGTCTGCGTCATTGTTTTAGAACGTTTGGACCCATCGTGACTAAAACGCAATCCGGAGTTTTCAAACTAAAACGGGATCAGCAGCGTTTTAAAAGGTCTCAGGTTTAGGGGTTAGAAAACGCCGGAGTAGTGTGGACGCTAGGCGTAAACGTATTAGTGTGGATGGAGCCTAAAAGCGTTGTGATAACACGTGAAATGACATCAGACATTGGCGAGTTATTCATTTGGTGAGACGAGGCTGGAACAGGAGAGTCAGACTGAGGAAGGCCTGCTGTTCTGTCTGTCTCCTCCAGGTATGTTCCTCTCTTCCTCGTCCTCTTCCTCTTCTTCAGTGGTTGTTTCAGTCACAGGAAACAGGAGGAGAAGATGCCGCCGGCAGCGTGGATGCTACTTGCCCCCAGCGCCGCCTACTACTGGTCAGACTGCTTTACTGTCACCGAGCGGTCACAGGTTCAATCCCTGTTCATTGTTTATTGGGGCTGCCATTGGCTGCTGCCTTGGCAAATAAAATACATATAGTCAACAATGTTTGCACTTCATTCAGTAAATAATAAAGTTCCAACATTAACTTTGCATCCAACAAAAACCTACAAACAACAATAATAATCTCAGTTCATCTCAACATCCATATTACAAAAGAATCAAAGGAAGCCAGTTATTCTTACTTATTTTTGGGCCTCTCTTCGAGAACCTTGTTAGCTGCTTGAGTTTCTTAGTAACCACTTAGTCCTGTTAAAGTGGAGGAGAGGTGCAGATCACTGCCTCTATAATTTTATATATTGTGTTTCGTCTACATCTCACAAGAGGAAAACTCGCCAAACAGTTTGTCTTCGTAATGAAATGGATGGAGTCACTGAGGGAAAGTGGTGATTAAGTCCATTAGCGGGCTGCAGGTGCATAAATCTACATGTAGTTTGTGTAAATTGTGTTGAGGAGGAAGCGTGACGGCTCATCTTGCATTCTTCACTTGACTTCGGCACATTTATATTCTGAGGCGCTCCCCTCCACACAGACGTCCAGCGAGGCCAGCCGCAGAAAAAGATTAAATTCCTTCTTCACCAAAATAAACACAGTCTAAAGAGCTCGGGTCGACCGGCAGGGAAAGCAGGAAAACAAACAAGCACATCAAAATAGAATTACTTTAAAAGAATCGATGTTTTGAGGTAATGTGTTTTTCCAAGATCCGCCTCACCACCATCTGCAATTTATTTAAAGAAGCTGTGAGCAGGTCCAGCTATTGCCTTTGTACATCAATAGCATGCTGACTGCTCACTTCTGGCCACTTTGCAGCTGTGGCTCAGGAGGTAGAGCGGGTCGTCCATTGATCCCAGGGTTGGCGGTCCATTGATCCATGTCCACATGTTGGGTCCTTGGGCAAGACACTGAACCCTAAGCTGCTCCCGATGGAGGCCGGCACCTTCCATGGCAGCTCCGTCACCATTGGTGTGTGAATGTGTGTGTGAATGAGACCAATCTGTAAGAGCGCTTTGGGAACCGTTGTATAAGTGAAATCCATTTACTTCTCCTGTGTGAACTCGCTACAAACTCAGAACCTGCCCAGTCTATAATTGGGACAGTCTACAGCCATGCTAGCGGCGCTGTGAGGCCATACTCTAATGTCAGAATGCTAACAAAACACGCTAATGTTTAATGGGTGATGTTTTTCAAAAAACGTAGTTTAGCGTGTTAGCATGCTAACATTAGCTAATTAGCAGTAAACACAGAGAGCAGCTGAGGCTGATGGGAATGTCTGTAGTTCTGCAGGTATTTGGTTATAAACCAAGACACATTAACATGTTGACCTGATGGTGGCGCTAGATGAAGAGTCAGAGGATCAGCAAAGTCATGGACTCATCCTCTGGAGACCATGTATATCTGTACCAAATGTTGTTGTGCCAATCCACCCAGTAGATGTTGATATATTTCAATGAATACGTGAGAGTTTGGACCTGCTCTTGGGACACGATGAACAGTTGGATTTTCTCCAAAGTCAGTGGGATTCACCCTGTGGGGACCATGAATGTCTGCACGAAATCCCATGAAGAAACAAGCCATTGCTCCCTCTAAGTTTATTTTAGTTTGACAGGGTGCTATTGTATTGTTAGAGTGGCGTCTGACTGTTATCTCAGCAGATAACAGCTGAACTGAAAATGTAACTAGTGTCAGATGAACAATACACCAGCACCTGAGGCTGTGTGTGTGTGTGTGAGTGTCTCCAGGTGTTAGTAATAATTGATTAGGTAGTTCTCAGGTGTTGCTGACTAATTACTTTACTCAGTGAGGACAGCACTTAAGGATGAAAGCAGAATTCAAGAACCACATCAGGGTTTTGAGGGCTACAAATCCCTCATTACTGCTGACTATAGTTTCCAAAAATAACACAAGTTTTAGTTTTTAGTTTTCACCATTTCTCACACTTCATTTTTACAGCCACCATGTTTATAATCTTTGTGATTGGAGCGTCTTTCAAAATCAAATTTCAACATTGGGAATTTTTCAATTTTACACATGGTGGCTTTAAAGTATCTAATTATTCAGGTTTCCATCCAAATGTAGCCCAGTTTTTTGTTGGTTGATGGAGACAAACAGCAGGTGGAGCTAATCCTCCAGTTGCTGCCATTAAACCACCACAGAAGAAGAAGAAGACACAACCAGAAGACGCCATTCCAACGATGGAGAACCATGTGGAGAACATGACGGAGATACGAGCTTTCTGTTAGTGTCATGTGTTCATGTGAGGAAGGTCACAGCCTCCTCATCGCTCCACACACAGCTGATTACCTGTTATCAGCCCTTCACTTTGACTCACAGGCTTCATGGACGCCAGCATTTATTCATCAAGGCTGCTTCTGCTTTTATCCACAAACAACTTTTACACCTCAGACAAACTTTTTTCCAATATTTGGACTTTTTTTTGGGGTGTAATTTCCGATGTTTCCACTCAGGTTTTTTCTTTTATGCCCAAATTGAAATGTGCTTAAAAACGCCCTCACTCTGAATTGTAGCAGGAACTCTTTTGAAAATGCTTCTTGTGAAAATTCAACATCTGAGATTTGAGATTTAGCTGCCAAAAAGCTTCACATTAATTAAACAAATGTACTATGCAAACAATACGGCTTCATTATTACTCCACTAATTAAGCCACACTGTGGGGATTGAACCCGTGACCCTCTGCTCACAGCGCAGTGAACACACCCACTGACCCTCCATGTTTCTCTTATCAGGTACCTGATCACTGAGGGACAGACCTTCATCCTCTTCATCTTCACCTTCTTCGCCATGACTGCCACAGTGATGCACCAGAGGAGGCGGGGCATGGTTCCCAACGGCAACGGCCTCTTCATGCTCTACAGGTAAGCATGAACAGATACACTGGCTGATATATATATATCAATCTCTGGTACACTCTGAATGCATCCAAGTTCTTTAAATATTTTTAAATGAAAATATTCATATTTAAAGCTGCACAGCGACTTTACACATCAGCAGCTCTAAAAAGCAATGAAAGGTAACTTGGACTGCATTACCCAGAAATCTTGTAAGGGGATGCGTCTGGGTGGAGGTTGTGAAGTCCAGGTTTTCCCCTTTGGGATTAAAGTTTGGGTTTGTTCCTTCCTGTGTGGGAAAATAGTGAACAGATAATGTGAGGAAAACAATTATGTGAACTGAGAAACTTTACACAGATGTGAAACTGTGATTCTGCAGATTTGTTCAGGCTCTCTGGTTGGTAGTTTCTCTGCAGCTCTGGTCCTGGTGGCGGTCTGGGTGGCCTGTCTGTGGAACGACGGCGTCCTGAGGAAGAAGCACCCCGGGCTGATCTACGTCCCGCAGCCTGGCGCCGTGTACACACTCCACCTCCGTCAGAACAGCCGGACATGACAGAACAGCTCATTTAACAACCACTTCCTCCAACAGACAGAGCATTCACACTGTCAGACTCAAGGCTCCTCTCGTGGTCCCAGATCTTCCACGAGCATTAAATGTCCTGTCATGTCTCAATGAAACCTGAAGGAACATTCACGTCTGAAAAGGGATTAATAAACCTTCAAAGTCATGGGTCTATCACTCAAACAGGTTGTCATTGTTTCACCTGTACCTGTAGCAACACGCCCACAGCAGCGCAGCCCCTTGGCTTTTTATTTATGTATTTTTTGGCAGATGCTATTAGCACCCAGGTGACCGTAGCAAACAATGCTATTTGCACCAAGGGTCGTCAAAAACCACCCGCGGCCGACAATAGACGATCTGTAGCCAGCACTAAAAGTTAGCCCTGAAGTTAGCCCTGAGAAGTGCCTAACCGAACCAAACTGCGATCGTTTCACAACGTTAACCACGTGTTGGAAAGCCTAGAGAGGCGTGAGCGTCTATTCTCTCCGGGTGCAAATAGACGCTCCGTTTTTCTTTTTGTTTTAATGCCAAACTATTGTAGATCTCAGCAAGGCCTCAGGGCGGATTTTACTAATACAGATGCTTATTAAGCTCTGCTAGAGCATGAAACCGGTTCACCAACTTTTCCGAATCAGAATCAGAAGAGTCTGTGTCAGTGGGGGTCCCGGGGGTCCTGGGGCTCCTGAAACCAAATGACTTTAGATGTAATTTAATTATGTGTGATTTGATGGGTTAAATAGCATTAACATAGCTTTTTGTTTGTTTGTTTTTTATCTGTTTGCCCCCCCTCTGTCTCACCTGCACTATGTACCGTTTTTTCTCTTCATGTCCTTGAGGCCTCGGTGGTCTGAATGAAACTGAACTAATTAAAATGAAGTGGATCCCCTCTTGGTTTCCTGACTGTGTGTGATGTCCAGCTGAGGTTTATTTCCTCTGTGCTTCCTGGTCTCTGTTTCCTGCTGATATTTGTGTATTAATGGTAAATTAAGCTGCTTTTTCTTTTTTGAGGAGGCGTGTGGTGAATCACAGCCGAGTCATTCACATTTTGGAGGGAAAAACATCTTGCATATAGAACATTATGGTTTATCCAGTTCAGCCGTGCAGCGTCTATACGTCAGTATACGTCAAGAAATCCACCTGAGAGACGGATCTGTGCACCAGCAGGAGCAGAAAATACAGAATGCAGTGATGAAGAGGAGTTTTGAGTATCTTACAATCAGCTGCTTTTCTTAATGGTTCTTCCAACAGGACAGAATATATCTGTGGTTTTTCCCATTCGGCTACTGGTAAGTTTTGTCTTGAACATGAAATATAATGCACAGCTGAATGCAACAAGATTACATCTCTTCTCTGGGGATTGGAAAGCGAGAGTATTCCTCGGATTTATTATTGCACTTAAAAAAAAGGATCAAAATCGATGCAGCAGAACCAGAGATAGCGTCTTTTTTTATTCCACACATTCTTCTTTTTCGTCAATACCTGGCGCCTACATTACCCACAATGCAACTCAACTGCAGACAGCTGGCTGTGACATTGAACCGTGTTATGCTGTTAGCGGCTAATGTAGCCTGCAGCAGAGATGAGCAGCGGGCTGCAGAGGTCAAAGGTCAGCTCACTTCTTTCTAACTCCACACCAAGAGACTGTTTTCACCTTCAGCCCCGCCCGATGCAGACTCAAGTGACATCACTTGAGGACATTTATCAGACGTCACACAGCGCCCTCTGAGACGCTGAAGGCTTCATACTACTTTACAACATAAGCAGTAGAGCTCCCCAACAGCTGGAGACACCTGCTGATGTGAGTTCCCTTTAATGGATGAAGCTCCAGCTCTAATAGCAGGGGGAGGGAGGTGTCCTGTACCTGTCCTGCCCCTCAGGGCCTTCCCTCCACACGGTGGAGTCCCAGCCAGGATCCTCCATCCACTCCCATTAGGTTCCTCATCTTACACCAGCCTGGATCAGTTTCCTGAGCTGAGTAACAGCCGGCAGAGTTCAGACCAGCCGCCCGCTCACACGCAGCCACAATGGTGAGATAATTACCGAGCCCTCTTTGAAGCTCCGGGCTGTCATCCACATCTCACCTGCAACCTACTTTCTGCTTTTCCACCGTTCACTCATGCTGTTTTCCTCCTTTCATCCCAGGCGAAGTTCCTGACACAGGATCAGATTAATGGTAAGACTCATACGTTTCACATTGCTGCTGGGTGGAGACAGAAATGAGTCAGTGAATTACTGGAACAAAAACAGCCACTTTACAGATGACTGGTGCATTTCTTTTAGTGTAATAGGTTTCTGGCAGCGCAGGGAGCAAATTCAGTAGTTTTTATGAGATTATTTATCTTTTCACGGACAAACCCATCCGGGAGCAGCAGTGTTGGTATTTAATCAGACAGCAGAGGTTTCCGTGTGCCTGCCTCAGTACAAAGCAGCACTTGTTCCTGTTCACACAGTGATCTGTTGGCCGACTTCCCCGACCTGCTAATGTGATCAAACACAAAGGTTCTCTATCTAAACACAGTTTTATTAGACTAATGAGGAGACATTCAGATTCAGATTATTGTCTCTGCTTGAGAGGACGCAGAGTTATTGGGACTTTGTTTCCCTGGTTTATTGATTGTCAGTCTGTTGTGACTGTGTCAGTTTGTCATTTTTAGATTAACAGATTCATCATTTGTTCAATGTCAGAAAACATTTCCTTAGGTCTGTATACAGACATATATACTGTATGTTCACCAGCTGGTCTGTAACTGTGTCTGCCGTTCGTGTACGAAACACTGAGACTGAACCAGACAGCAAAGTAACGAAAACTCGGAGCTAAAAGAGGCTAAAAATCTCTATTCCCTTTTTAATTTTGACTCTTTATGAGTATAACTTTATATTTCATTAAGGATTATCTGTATTAGAACTTCCTTGATACCTTTTTGTTAATAATATGTTAATGCGCATTTCACCCTGAACCCCACACTGTCTGTAATGAAGAAAGAAGCTCTGATCCAGTGTGCGTATAATCCTCTCTGACCCGTCAGGACTGTTTCATCCAACACCTCATGTTAATTCATGCTGTGTGTGTGTGTGTGTGTGTGTTGCAGAGTTTAAGGAGTGTTTCTCGCTGTACGACCGCCAGCGTAAAGGGAAGATTGGAGCCCGGGACCTGATCACAGCGATGCGATGCCTCGGGTCAAACCCCACCCCCTCCGAGGTCCAACGGCACCTGCTGAGCTACAACATAGGTACACCTGTGCCTGATGTCTCACCTGTCTCACTCTCTGTGGTCCTGTCTGCCACAGCAGTGGAGTACGTGCTTGGTACTAACACCTCTGTTTCTTGAATGAGAGGTGTTCTCTGTGTGAATCCTTGACTGATTGATTGATTTGCTTTCTGTGCAGCTGGAAAGAAGGTAACACACTGAAAAGTGTATAAGAGGAGGATCTGTTTACATCCAAGTGACAGCGCCCTCTAGTGCCCGTCGTAATTGTGACGGGAGAAAAGGAGGAAGTCATGCAAGTCCACGCCATCCCCCCAGGAAGTGTCGGGCTTTGAAGCCAGTTTGACAGTGGCCAAACTGTGTAATTACAATTTCTGGTCCGTCACATGATGCACGCTGGCCCCAAAGACTTTTTCCCACAGACTTACATTGTGAAAGAGACGTCTGTCGTCTGTCCTAAAAGTCAAAATTCACTAACAGCTGAATCCAGAGATACAGAGTCACTGTCGTTCATGTGAGTGAGTCTGAGACCGAGATCCGGGTCATTTTATACCCAGAAGTCAAAGTTTTTTGGCTTCATGAACAACTTTTATAGGAATGAACAGGGCCCCGCCTCCGACGCTGCATCCAGTTCTCTTCATACACCCATGGAGAACACAGAGGGAGGGGGTCGGGACGGACGGGTCAACAAAACATCAGAGAGCGCTGTTCACTTCCTGTTTCATACCTGATGCATGAGAGTGGAGCAGATGCAAGTTGATGACGCGTCGCTACTTTCATACCTTTTTCCTTTTTATATCGTAGCGCTAAGCTTCACCGCACGTGTCTGAAAGGTGATATTGTACAGTCTGACACAGATTGTGATGAGACACATCCTAATTGATGAATCATCTAATAGTTTTGAACACACACCGAGGAAAAGGCAGCCAGTCACTCATTAAACTGAGTCTGTCTCTGCATTACAGCACATGTCGTCAGCCCGCGTCACGGTGCAGCAACTGAAACAATTGATTCCTTACAGAATTACAAATAAAGCGAATGATAATCCAACATAACACAAAACGACACCCTGAGGTGATCGTGGACCAGAGGGAGCACACGCTGCTGGTCTCATGTTGTCCTCCTCAGATCCTCTCTGATCCTATTTCAGCTCTTTTCCATCATCGTAATCGTGTCTCTGAACACGCTGTCGTCATCCCTCCTCGTGGGATTACAGGAGTCCTCAGCGGGAGCTTCAGTCTGAAATAATGGGAGCAGGAAAGCAACAGCAGAGCTCAAACCTCCGCATCTGTCTTTAATCGTAGCATGCTAACACAGCAAACAAATGTATATATTTAACACTTAATGTACCTGTGAATCTGTACATTTTGTCTCCTGACTTTCTGTTCTTTAACCTCTTTAACTTACTGGAAGAAACTTGCTTATGTTATTTTTAAATCAGTGAGATAAACTGAAAAACATGTGAAGGTCAAACTGAAACACCTGAAACGTTAATGAAGCTTTCCCCTGACAGCAGCAGTATATTGATTTTATATTAATTATGGTTTGAATATTTCTGTCTGTGTACATGAAGGCAGCTTATCTCTGTATAATACACATTTAAGTCTGAAGGGACACTCTGTATGTACCCGCTGTAATACAGAGCTCACAGCTTCCATTTAAATTGTCAGCAGCTTATCTGACAGCAGCACTCTTTACATTCTGTTTTATTGCTCTCCTGTTTCAACAACTAATTTCATATTCACTGTGTGATATTACTTTTTTCCCTTCATTGAATCTTGCACCTTTTCCTCGTGCACTGTCCTCATTTGTCCCGTCTTATCTATTCATCTGGTGACATTATAGATGGCCGGACCGGCCCGGTAAAAGTAGGTTTCTTCCTGCAGATTGGGACGGAGAGCTGGACTTCTCCATCTTCCTGAGCATCATGCACCGGCAGCTCCAGCAGGAGGCGCCGGAGGAGGAGATCCTGGAGGCCATGAGGATGGCTGACAAGGAGCAGAAAGGCTTCATCCTGGCCTCGGACCTGCGAGCCAAACTCACCGGGCTGGGAGAGAAACTGACTGATCGAGAGGGTGAGAGCGTCATGTATACACCTAAACAGATACATCTGTTAAATCTGGCGTTTCATTTAGAATAATGTCACATGCTTTTCATTTTGAATCCTCTGGGTTCCTGTCAGGTTTTAATCCCTGTGTTTTATTGTTTTGTTATCTCTGTTCTATTGTCCTGCCTTTTCCCTGCTCCTCTACTTTAATCCTGTTCTGTGTCGCCTCTCGGACATCCACAATATTTAAGAGGTTTTGCATCCAAGTCTGGTGAAAAATGGTGACACTTCCATTTTGGGGGATTTAAATTGCTGCAGATAATTTCAAAAAGGAGAAATAAAGATAACAGTCACATTTAATGAGATTATGTTTAATGTAAGAACTGCGTCTGAGTGAGGCCAGTCTCAGTTTCAGTCCAGTCAAATAGGAGTTAGACAGACAGACATTTCAGAAAATCTTATTTTCTTAAAACAAGTGACAAGTCTGCCAGTGAGGTAAAAATATTTCAGCCTGTTTCCAGATTAAATCGGCTTGTTTCAAGATATTTCTGGAAATCTCTCTGTTCTGTGTCTTGAAACAAGACTGATTTAAGCAGATTACTGCACGTACCTGTACCCCCACACAGGTGTTTTCACTTATTCTGGCTTATTAGACATCGACTCAGGTGGAAGGCTTCTTTTTTCAACATCATTTAACAACAAAAATGTACAAATTACGTCACACAAACACAACATAACACATAGCTGAAAAAAATAGAAAAAAATTGATAAATATAAAAAACAATAAGGGATGAAAACAAAAAAGTCAAATACATACAATAATTAAACAATTCGAATAATATTAATACAATAGAAATCTTAAAGTAAATAAGTAAGGACGGACATTTGACTTTCATCAGATGTGTTTCTGTAACCTGTTTCTTGCTCAGGTGGAGCAAAGCTGGAAACACACGAGGTCCCCAAACTTCACAAATCAATAACATTGATCAGGGATAAACCCAGACAGGTGCAACTAAACAAACAGAGGCCTTTAAATGATGTGTCAGTGAGGGGCTGCTGGTCAAAAGGTCAAAAACTGTATCATATTACAGTTAGTCACATAATTAATGCTCGTTCACGTCAGATGGGATTCCCATGTTTACGGCGTGCGAGTCTCTTTACATTATGTACAATACGTGTTCGAAGGCGCATATGACGGCTCCTACAATGACATTTGAGTGTTGAATTTATTTTTGGGACAAGTTAAAACATCAACATACAGTTTCATTAACAGGGTTCGTACAAAGTCTGGAAAGTTTGGAAAATGCTTAATTTTAACCATTATATTTTCAAGGTTAGGAAAATGCTTGATTTCGAATATATTCGAAAAATGCTTGATTTTCAAGTTCTTTTCTTGTGTTCCCTCATCATTCACAGCTGGATACGTCCTCTTGATCCCTCACTCTGGAAATTAGGAAGCATTAAATAATCCTGATCAAAACATCCAATCAAAGTTAATAAACTTATAAACAAAGTGACATTGATATGCATTGATTGCTGTGGGTGTGAAGGAATTCTGTAAACTCTATTTTTTTGCAATTGAGAGTCTGGAAAGGTTTGGTTTAGATACCTTGAAAGTGCTTGAAAAGTGCTTAGATTTTACTCTTACAAAGCTGTACGAACCCTGCATTAAGCAAACTGATTGACTGACAGCCGTGTCACTCTGTTCTCAGTGGACGAGCTGCTGAGGGTGGCGGGTGTTGGACCTGACGGGCGGGTCCACTGTGAGCACTTTGCTAAAGCGGTGACACGCCCCTGTGCAAAGCGCTGACGTCACAGTCAACATCACCGCTGCTGTGGAGACACCGAGCTGCTACTCCAGACTTTAGGTTTAATTTCATGAAGTGAAACAAGTCAGTTGTTGTGTTCCTTTAATAATGTTTGTACCTGGAAAACAGTTTGGATCCCTGATAGAGAGCCAAAGTCCTGGTGTCACGTCCGGACTGACCTCTGTTCCACTAGTGACTGTAACTCTCCCGTTCAGCATTTCTCTCAGCAAACATCCTAAAAATAAAGCATGTTCCTGAAGTTTACTTTTCATATTCGCAGACAGAAATGTGAGGAATGGATTGAAGAGTGTGTTCATCTGCTCTCCAATGTTAGCATATCGTTAGCTAATGCTACATTATTTAGTGAGATAACTGGTTAAACAGTAGAAAATTCCCCATTCAGGACACCAACACTGTGCGGCAGCCGGTCCTGGACTACATCAGAGTTTAGGCTAACTTTAGCAGGCCTCTCCTGATCTTTAGTCTGGTAAACATAACGCTGTCTCAAGTGAACACCCACATCGATTAGTCCTCGATCTCAAAGCCTTCGTCTTGTTTGAATAAACAAAGCCTACAGCTAGCCTCTGTGTTGCTCGTCCTGGACCCTGTTAGCTTTAGCATCTCATAGCATGATGTTGCCATCAAGTGCATATTTAAGAAGTTCTTGTTTTAAAACTAGTGAGCTGGAAACATTAAAAAAGTCATCTGGAGACGGACTAACCAAGTCACGAAGCTAACGTTACCTTAATTTGCCAGCTAGCTACAGCAGATAAAACGGTACTCATTTCACCCAACAAAATCAATGGTTTTTTCGGCTAGAAATGAAAAGCCCGTTTTTGTTTACTCCTGTCTGAAATCAAGGACCCACTGTTTAAAAAATGATGTAGAATTTCAAGTGGTATCTTAATTATTGTTAACTGCTTGTGTGCGGTGCGAGAACAGAAAGCAACAGGGGATCGGTGCTGAGCAAAGGGTCAGTTAATTCAATTAACTTCAATATTGTAATGTGTTGCAGCGTGCTTCAGATCAGTCAGACTCACATTATAGGAGATATTTTTATGGAAGATCATTATTTCACCATCCTCAGCTTACTGGTGTTTCTAAGATGCAACATCCCGGCAAAGTTTCAGGAAGCTGACACTTTGCAGAGCAAATATGTCATCATGTAGAGAGAGAAGATGTTTGCAAATACAGTTTGGAACATTTTATGAAGGGGAAGATTATTTCACTGTAAACTATCCTGTCATTTCCTGTTAGTAGAGCTTCATGCATGGAAAACCTGGGCTGCAGTGAGGATACAGAACACTGGAAGCTGCCTCTAGTAATTCACAGTGACATCTCTTATGGTCTTATGTAATCGCTCGAGGAGAGCATGGGTTTAGGAATATATTGCTCTGTCAGATTTACCTGTCAAGAGTCCTCTGGAGCTGGTTTGAACCTGTTCCTGAGGGTCGTTGGGATGATGAAACGTCACTCTCCTTTGCAGTCTAAGGTCTTTTCTCTCCTTGAGCCTTCAGCAGCAGAGGTCTGCATCTAGCTGAAGTGAAGTGTGCTGCTTCATTATTATTCATACTTTTCAGGAGCCGGCTGAATAACTTTCCCCGCTAACAGTCACCTCAGGGCTTCACCAGCATGTTGCCTTTGACCTCATTGCTGATTATCGGACATTTCACCCATAAACAGAGTTCGTCCAGGAGTTACAGGCTGTACGCTGCATTGGTCTTCAGCGCCAGCCTGACTAAACCTGTCTCATACTGAATTCACTGGAGAGCACGCTTTTGTAAAATTATGTTGATTTACTCACCGAGTCAAATAAATATTCCTGAAACAGATTCTTTAAAGAGTAAAAGTCATAATCTGTTAAAAACTGTTTCACAGAAACGCACGTTTTTCTGCTTTCCATCTTTCAATACAGCACATTATGATATTCTGGTCTAAATATCTAAGTGAGGTTGGGGTCAAATCTGAATCCTCTTATTGACAGCTGATCAGTCATGTGAGTTAAGTGTTCGCTACGTCAGAACGTGTTTCCATATCCCACACGTCAGACCTTTACCTTGGTGCATCAACGCTTTTTCGACAAAAACCACCTCAAGCAAAAGCGTAAACGCTTTTTTGCACAACTGGGGGAGTTGTATCGAATTTTGCAGTTTCCATACAGCTTTTCTAATGCATGTTGGAGGACGGCTGAGTGTTTTGCAGGTGACGCGTCTCCCTGCCTCTCCATGAAATGACACCCGTCATTCTACACACAAAAGTCAGTCATTCATCTTGCAAAGTGATAAAATCTGAATTTCACGGCCACATTAAACAGCCTGCAGCTGCAAACACTTCAGGATGAGAGATGAGCTCAAGTGTGAGAGATTAGTTTTAGTGACAAATGAAGGTGGCGAGCTTCATAAGTCGCCTCAGTGTGACCGGGCGCTGGTGTTTGTGGATCACAGTTGGAGGAGCTGCACCTCGATGACACGGGGACCTGCATAAGGTCTTCACGCCATGTTGTGAACGTTAAAATGCATCAGGAGTCTCCTGCAGAGGCAGCTGGATGTGTTATAGTTGATGGAGAGTGTTAACAGGGTTGTTGTTGCGCCCACAGTGTTTCATATCACATCATTACTCTTAGATGAAACGAGCACTGAGCCGGCCTGCTCGCTGGCTCTGCAGTAATCATCGCTACACAAAGTCATTCCTCTTGCTGCATGAAACCTTGTTAGATGGCTGAAATGTGGCTGGTGAAAGGGGCCAATCTGCTAACATGCTAACATGCTGATGTTTAGCAGGTATAATGTTTACCATGTTCACCATATTAGTTTTTAGCAGTAAACACAGAGAGCAGCTGAGGCTGATGGGAATGTCTGTAGTTCTGCAGGTTTTTGGTCATAAACCAAAGTGTTGGACACATTAACATGTTGACCTGATGGTGGCGCTAGAGGAAGAGTCAGAGGATCAGCAGAGTTATTACAGTTCATCCTGAAGGGAACATGAACAATGAAGCACCACAACCTGATGATGGCGCTGGATGAAAAGTCACCAAAGTCAGTAGGATTCATCTTCTGGGGACCATGAATGTCTGAACCACATTTCACGCTAATCCACCCAATAGTTATTGAGATTTTTCAATCCAAACCAAAGTGATGGACCGACAGACGGACACTGCCATCCATAAAGGACAACAAATACATCAAACGACCTTCAAAAGTAACCAGAGACAGAGTTAGAGCAGCGGGGGGAACCACATTGCTCCCCAAGTCAACAACCAGCGAAGGGGCTTCGTTTGGAGCTGGTGTGAGCAGGACTGGGTGGAGTATTTTATCACTAAAAATGTAACTTTGGCACCACCTATGGAAAATACCATTTTGTTACCTCAAATAAAAAATGATTATAATGAAAAAGTGCTTTGTTATCGAGATGTGATGATGATAATCAAGTCGAGATCAATATATTCCAAGATGAGGTAATTAACATGTTACTTTATGAGTATCACAAAAACATAACAGGAAGTTTTACAGTGTTTTGTCGTCTCGAATAAATTAGAAGAAGTCATTATCATAAAAGTGTTCCGATATTTTGAAGATAATTAACCACAACCGCTCTCGACATCCACGCTGTCCCATCATGTCTCACCGAACGATGTGTTCTTCTGTGCGAGTCCTGCAGTCCAACCAGCACCACCAGCTCAAGGACACTGAACATCCTATTTTACAGTCACCTCAGGGCCTCAGCTGCATGTGGATTTTTGCTCTCATTAATGTCGATTAAGTCCACAAGGACACTTCATCCCGATAACAGAGTTAATCGGAGCTACAGTTGGCTTTACCGTCGAATCGCTACGATAACGTTTGTCACTGGAGGGCATTCATGACATTATCTGCATTTACTTGGTGAGAGATAAAATATTGGGAATATACAGACAGTAATTCCAGGACTGTTTTATAGATATAACTTCAATCTGAAGCCAGTTCAGAGAAGAAGAGAGACTGAAATTTGTTTATGGAAATAAAAGTCACTTTTTGAAACCTGCATGTAGACTACACTGCAAAACATCTCCAGCTAATCAAGTCATTTCCATCGAACTATTCTACCAGCTGAGCTACAGCCACACCCTTTTGATCTGGAGACAAGGTGAAACCAGACTCAGAGTCTACAGCACAATTTAACTCGGCTCATTTTGTTTAGTTGCGTTGTTTGTTTTCCTTTTTCCGGTTCTGGCGATGAGAAAAGAAAGATATGGAATAAAACTAAATAAAAATAATAACAACAGAAAATAAAAATCGTTCCAAGAGAGGGAGCCGGGGGGGGGGGGGGGGGGGGGGGNGGGGGGGTCAGAATCAGAAAGGTCAGGACAGCAATCAGATCTAATCTGTATCAGGGAGGACCCCGAAGAGGGCAGTGATTGATGATGTATGGATCAAGAATCGACAAGTGATTCAAAAACAGACTTCCAATACAAAGTTATGGAAGGACGGGTCCAGAACATAAGGTAAAGGTCTGCCGTGCCCTGATGGCGTCCACAACTGATGGGCCAATAATTGATTGGGTTTCTCGCCAAATTTGTAGGATAAAAGTAGAGATTTAAGGAACCTCTGCAGCCTATTTGGATGTTTTGGCAGTTAGCAGAGCTGTGCACACATTTGGAGACGTGTGTGTTCGTGTTAATAGATGATTAGATCGTTCAATATGCCTCTTTTCTTTGGGACGCAGATACAGATATTAAAAAAATCTATTTGATCATGCAAGTAATCCACAGATTCTCCGTCTGATAGCCTTGTGGTGTTAAAGCACCCAACGGCCTGCGAGGGAAACAGCCACTGAGACCACAGCATGGTCAGATATCACAGTGGGTCCGTGGGAGCAGGACGCTGTGGTGAACCTGACCCTCTGACCCCCCCGTGATTAAGCTCTCGGATATGTGTGAAGCCGACTTGGTTGTTCTTGGGAAAACTTTTAATGTGATTGATGTTCCTCTGGAAGAAAAACCATTTCCATTTTGGACCAGCCGTGACCTCTGCTCTGCAGCCACCCTCAGGAGAAAACTTCAGCTGCTCTACTGGTCAGATTCCAAAATAACACAAATTGCCATCATGCTGTTTGTTATGTTCACCACTTTTGTGAGGCGTAACACACGTCACAGCCTTGAGGGGTCGCTAGAGGGGCTTTGAGACCTTTGCTTTAGTTTGAGAAGGTCTTTGTGAGTCTCACTTACTTTAAAGTTTGAAAATGTAGGATTTAAAATACCAAAAGAAAATGTGAAAGTGTCGAATTACATCCGTCTTGAAGTGTGAGTCGATAGTAAATGTAAACATGACAGACCGTCAGCATCGTTACAGTCAAAGCTCCTGTTCAGACTCTGAATACATTTACACTGAAACCACCACAGGCTGACCTCATTAAACTCCCTGCACTGTATGTGTGTTTGCTCGGACTGTGACAGTGATAATGGACGGCTGTATTTTCACAGGCCACTAGTTGCCTTGTTTCTGGGCCGTTTGCAGCTTTACGTGATGAAAGCTTCATGGAGCCGCCTCTGCAGGCTCGTTAGAGAGGAGCAAAGTCCACTTTGTGTTTATAGGCTGGACTGTCTTTACATAACGTGCTGCTCTTTGTTCTGTCCTGGTTTTATTCATCTAGACCTGGGTTGTCTTTTCTATGTGAGGCCCTTTGCAACATTACATAAGTGCTTCATGAATAAACATCGAGCACATTCCTGCTGGCTTCTTTAAGCTACAATCCAAATACGTTTTCCCAGCTCTTTTATCTGATTCAAGGTTCAATTATAGCAGCAGATGTTAATCAGAAATCTACTCAGAAGTTTCAACCTCGAGTCAAACAGTCACATTATTTTATTATTTAGTTATTTTATCTTCATTTCTTTCAACAGATCTGGAGGATCTGGACTCTCTGCAGCCTGTGACTGTTTGCATTTCTACCATTAAGCTTGATTTCACGGCCAATTAGTGAGAATAATGTGACTGCATGTTTGTGCCATTTAGATAAAAGTGGCATTTGTAGCAATTAAAAAGGGCGCCATTATCATACAAAACACTCAGCAGCAGCTCCTCTGACTCGAACCTGCAGACTGGAAGATTTCTACTTCAAATGCTGCAAAAAGCCGGCGTGACTGCACAGACGTGGACAGAGCCAAACATCATACCAGCAGACTTAAATAAGAAATGTTTAATTTCCTCCAACAGATCTGAACAAAATGACTCTGCAGCCTGTAACTGCAAACACTTCTACCATTCAGCCTGAACCCGTGTGGAGTTTGTGCCCCCCCCGTCCCAGTTAGTTCTGTATAAATGGTACACCCCCATAATGAAATCAAAGTACAAATTTCTGCGAGAACATTCAACTATTTATTATTTGGTTTTCAGATTGTTTCAAGCTCATGATGCGAAAAATGTTATGCAAAGTGATCTGATTAAGGCTGAAGGCCCGCCTACTTATCATGCTGAACCCTGATTGGTTGACAGCAGCGGCTCCTCTGTTTCAAAAGGAGGTAAACCTGCAGATTGGAGGGTTTCTGCAAAAAGCTGGCGTGACTGGACAGAACCAAGCAGAAAACATCATACCAGTGAAAGAAGAAAGATTAATTTACAATCAAGTAGATTCATGTGAGATTTGTGCTTATTTGTACAAATTTTTACATTTGTTCCCAGTGAAGATATGAAATCATGACCACCCAAAGTCTAAATAACTTTGCATAACCTTTACCCCCAAACATGAACTAAAACTGGAAACAAGATGGCGGCATGTTTGTACTAATTAGGTGAAAATACACTTGTAGTAATTAAAAACAGGGTCATAACTTTTCACAGTGCATCTGCAGAAAACAACACATTTCTAATACAACACATAACTCTTCATCTGTTTCCTTTAGAGCTGAAATGATTCGTCGATTAGTCAAAGTTAAAGTCATTTTTCAAGCTAAAGAACCAACATTCACTGATTCCAGCTTCTTAACTGTGAGCTGTTGCTGCTTTTCTTTGTCTTTATGACAGAAAACTGAATGTTTGAAGGCATCAACTTATGTTTTCACTATTTTAATTACATCTTAGACCAAACGATGAATCCAGAAAATATTGGCTTAAAAGACAAAGATTAATTGAAAATAATTGCCCGTCTTTACCTACATTAAGGCTCATGATATGAACAATGTACTTGATGATGTTTTCAAACTACTGTAACTTAGTCAAAAGTGAGTTTTTGGGATTAATATCAACAGTGGCTCCTCCATGTCTGCTGATTGGATGATTTCCACTTCAAATGCTGCAAAATGGTTGGACCAGACATGATTTGGACACAGCCAATCAGAATGGAGCTCAGATGTGATGCATGTGTGCATGAGAAAAGATAAATATACGAATTTTAAACTCAACCTCGCAAACAAAATCTAACCTTTAAAACGTCTAAATTCAAACATATTTGATGGTTAGATAAAGGGAGAAATGTGCTCATGCAGGCGTCCTGCTGCAAACAGAAACAGAAGCCTTAAACATTTAAAAATAAATATTTATCTTCATCTTGTCAAATGAAACTCCTCCCTGTTGGGATTATCTTCACTGCACAGGGAGTCCGCCCTGAGGCCGCTGGCATGTAAACACTGGAGTTCATTCCTGCCAGTACATCTAATTCACGAGCACAGGCTGGCCCCTGAAAGCATCACAGCCCTCTTCCCAGATCTAAACAGAACCCTTAAACAGCACCCACACTGCAATTAACGTCAACACAAATGAAATATTTTATTCTCCAAACATTGTTTTTAAGGTTGCATTGGCAGTTTTTTTTTACATTCACTTACTCAGCTTATACATTTAACACATCAAATCCACAACAAACGGCAATAATACTCCACACAGCGATGTTTGAAGCAGCAGCAGCAGCAGCAGCAGCAGCAGCTCAGTCCTCCCTGCAGCACGATGAGCGGACGGTGACCGGATTCCTCCGCTCGGAACACGAAGTCTGCACAGAGACACCGAGCCTTCACTCCATTTATAGTACAGAAGAAAACAAAGAGGCAGCTTTCCAAAACAAAACAACAGCATCGCTGTGATGTGAGATCCCACTCGGACTCAGCGCAGTCAGGTGAAGCAGAAACGCAGCTGGATGGTTTTACGCACCGCGCCTCCTGCTGCGCAATTTACGCGCGAGTGTTATTTCTGTCCTTTTATGTTTCACATCTGTTAAATTGTGATAAAATACATAAAATCCATTTGATGCAAAGTCTAAAAACATATAAAACGCCACGTATAGCTGTGGTGATTTGTCCGCTCCTTTACTGTTTTTATACGGGCGTTGAATTTGGCACACTGCAAAATAAAGAGCCCAAATACGGTCTTGGAGTCTTCAAAACTCCAACACAGCAACACTGGTAGGCCTGGTATAAAGCACGACGTTATTGTGAGAAAAGCTGAGACAAATCACCAGGAGTCACGAGGAAAGTCAGAGTTCCTCTGAGTGGTTAGTTTGTGGCTAAGAATTTAAAATATCAGACATCATTCAGAAGTTGAGAGTCCGGTTTACTGCTGCAGCGCGTCCGTGTAGCACTGGTCCGTTAAAACCGACAGCCTGCAGTTCTCCGTCTCCACGTTGTTCAGCGGGATGACAATCTGCGTATCGTCCGGCTCCGCTCTCACCGTCCCGGAGAACGGCCGCAGGGGGCAGGTGTTCGTCCCGGTGGGCGAGGAAATCCTCCAGAACAGATCCTTCATCTTCTTCCTGAACTCCCGGCGCATGAGGCAGTACAGCACCGGGTTCAGGCAGCTGTTGGTGTGCGCCAGGCACACGGTCACCGGGTGGACGTACGTGTGCACCATGTAGTACGTCTTATCCCAGTTGACCACGTTGAATTTCACCAGGACGCCCCAGAAGGTGATGGCGTGGTTGGGCATCCAACAGATGAAGAAGGACAGGACGACGATGGTGACCGAGCGGGTCACCCTGGACCTCCGCTTCACCTGGTTGTTGTTCATGCTGCGCAGGCGGACGAAGCGCAGCAGCAGCAAGTAGCACACGGTGACAATCAGCATGGGGAACACGAAGGCCACCAGGATCTTCTGGAGGTGGTACAGCGCCAGCCACGACTGGCCGTCTGGGAAGCCCAGCAGGCACAGCCTCTCCCCGGCCACGCTCTTCACCGTGGAGAAAATAGCGGTGGGCAAAGAGGCCACCGTGGCGGAGACCCAGAGCCCGGCGATCACCCAGCGCACCGGGCACACCCGCCGCCGGGTCCGGTCCTTCAGCGCAGAGGCCACCGACCAGTACCGGGTGACGCTCATGGCAGTGAGGAAAAACACGCTGGCGTACATGTTCATCACCGTCACGGAGAGGATGATCTTGCACATGGCGTTTCCAAACGGCCAGCTAAAGTCCAGAGCCGTGTCCACCGCCCAGAACGGCAGGGTCAGCACGAACTGGAAGTCCGTCACGGCCAGGTTGAGGATGAACAGGTTGATGCTGGAGCGTTTCTTCCTGCTCCGGCGCACTTTCATCAGGAAGAACACCAGCAGGTTCCCGACCAGCCCGGCGGCGCACACCACCGAGTACACGATGGAGATGAGGATGCGCAGGGTCGGGGAGCCGTCCGCCGGCACGTCGATGTCATCCAGGCTGGTGAACCGGCCCTGTCCTCCAGCGGACCGGTTCCAGGAGGACGTGGTGTTATGGTTCCACAGCTCCGCCATTCTCTCCGGTAACAGACCCGACCCGAGTCCCACTGCGCGCATCACCTCCTGCGCCCCCGGAGAAAAGAAACTTGCAGCGCGGTCAGGTGCGCAGAGTTGCCGCAGCTCATGTTAACCCCGCGGTGCGTTTGAGCTTCTGCCCTCACCGGGCGCTCTGAACTTACCGGAGCTGCTCTCACCTCCGCCGGTTACTGCTTCACTGCTGAGCCCCGTGCGCGCGCAGCTCACTTTATGTTCTGCTGGTACCCGAGGATGCGCGTGCCCGAGCGGGGAATGGCGTGTCATTTCAAGACGAAACTACAGCAGAGGGTTAGAGCCGACTCGGTGACAGCAGGCAGGGCCGGCCCCAGAGATTTAAGGGCCTGAGGAGGACTTCATGTCCCCCCACTCCACCCTCACCTGCCCACGTGTGTCCTAAAAAACTGCAGGATAAGTCACGTGTTCCAAACTAAAAGGAAACCTGGAAATGACCGTGTTTGTGTGTCATAATAAGGAACTCGCTCTGCTTTGGGAATATGCTGTCTTCAAAAATGAATGGAATTTAAATGATTGATTTTATCTTAAAGAACCAATCAATGTGTTTTTGACCATTGAATTGCAGATTGATTCACACATGAATAAAAAGATGTACTTGTTTGTGTCACAGCTGGTTTCCCACCAGTGTTCTTAAAGATACTGAAGAAAACAAACCTTTATTAAAACCTCAATGACATATTTATTTCTTTGTTATATTACAAATTGAATATTGTCTGTTATCGAAGGTCTAATCGTCTCAGGTGTTTGGATTTTAATTCCTCTTTTGAGTGGTTCTCTCAGCTTAATGCCTGATGAAGGTCTATGACTGAAAACTGCTTTTTCAATAAGCAACAAAGTTTACACTGTGTGAGAGTTTCCTACCTTCTTTTTATTCAGCTTCTAAAAACACCTGCCTGTCTGCCTGCCTGCCTGTGCAGAGACATGACTTTACAGCAGTGTTTAATCAGAGATATGGACAAAAGTTGGACTTTTTCCAGCGATTCAAACCTTTAAATTAATCTGCCACTTTGCACAAAAACCATGAAAATATTCCCACATGAAGGGCACGATGGGACCGAACAACACTTGCTGTGTAAGCGGAAACTTTCATCACAGCAAACGTGGCAGACAACAATTAGAAATCTTTCATCGGGCAGCAGAGGGGACGAAGGAAGAGACTTGAGTCGTTATAAAATCAGTTTGGTGACAAAAAGTTTAGAATCAATATGAGCTTAACGCAGCTTTCACAGGCCAATAAGTGAATCACTTACCCGCCGCAGGTTCAGTCAGCTGATGGTGAATCCACACGGAGACGACGGTCCAGCGGCCACATGGCCCACAGCAGCATTTTTCCCATAATCCTCCTCTCTGATCCGGCCGGTCGGTGCCAACAGGCTTCACTGATCCCCGTCCACAGCTGCAACTCTCTGCAGAGTGCAGGAACACGTTTAACACACAGCGCTGTTGTTTGTTTTAACCCTCATCCTACCGACATATTGAAGCCACCGCGGCCTCGTGGCTACGCAGCGTGCGGTGTGTGGGCATCGGCCTCACAGGTCCAGGGCTGATTTAAAACAGTTGATTTTTCAACCCATGAAATGCTGATTTTTATACATTTGATAAGAAATTTCAATATTAAGACCAGAACTGATGTGTTTCACAGTACAGAGTACAGTCATATCATTTAGTTTACAGCTCAAAAAACACGTTTAAGTGTGCAGCACCTCTTTAATATTAACATATTGATTAGTGCAACTTAAATTTTACGTTTTGTTTCACACTTCCTCCTCCTCTGGTGACCATTTTGCCATAAGTTCAGCATATTTGTTGCACAGCTGCATTAGCTCTTTAGACGTCCTCAGTTTGCCCTGCAGAGCAGCTGCGCTCCAGACGGAGAAGCAGCCACATTCAAGGCCAACACTGTCCTCGGACACATCAGCTGTTTAAAAAAATAAAAATAAAATAAAGTCCACCCCACAGGAGGAGTTACACAGAGCAATTTTCAGACAACTGAAGTGGAAAACTTTACCCATCAATCAGTTTGTGCCCGTGGACTTTTTGTGCAGATCATTAGACACGTCCTTTGCCTGATGAGCCCCTGCTGCCTGCGTGCTGAGCTCTCATTTCATCAGCACTAACCAAGTCTGAGTGTTAATCATGTATCATGTAAACAATGAAACTGATCTAAAACCAGCCGTCCAGAATGAACGCAACCTGTCTGCACAGATTCCTCACTGGTGGGAAGAGTTTAGTCATCCAGGTCAGACTTTTGGATATATCGAGCCCTTCCACACGCTGAAACAAACTTCATCAAGCGACACCATGGTGAGATTTACGCTTTATATCTTAAGTGTTTTCAAACCGAATTTTTCTTTTTACAATAGAAAAGACTTCAAGGATGAGAATTAACTGGTTGGTTTTGCAAATGTACTTCTGTCTAACTTCCCCACCTCTGATGAAGAGCAGCCACTTCACCGCGCTACTTGCATATTCATAGATTCTGGCTGTTTTTAATGAGGACGGAGGAGACGATGCCATTTTTGAGAATTTCTAACAAGGTCACTGAACTTTACTTTGCAGAAATAATATCACACACAAATTAGTATTCCAAGCAGAGTATCTTTAAGGAGCCAGCTGAGATAAAATCACAACATTTTGGGTTAAAGGCATTATTAGTGTAAATTTAAACATGTAGTTCAGTAACATCAAACAGTCTCCTGCTTGAACCCACAGAGATTCATGAACCCACAAATTTAACATAAAGGGTTGATTCTGGGGAAGCATGAAAACTTACTTCTGTTCTTTAATCTGTCACCTTCACACAGGAGGCGAAGCACAGCTGAAGATGGCTGAAAAGACAAAAATGACTCTTCAAACGCAGATCAGGGAGGCTGTGAACACCATCTTCCACAGGTCCTGCCCTTTTCTTCTCCCAGGGAGCTTTAGAGTGTGTGACGAATCCTATCTGGAGATTTCTGACACAAACAGCCAGAACAGAAGACAAAAACTCCAGAGACACTAGTAGTATTGAGAACTTTATATTTTAAAGAATAAATCATTGTCTCTTGTGTCTTTGCACCTTTGCAGAAGGTGAAATTGTACCTGAATCTCACCTTTACATGAAAAGACAAAAATACAGAAGCTCCAACCCGAGGGAACAGAGCCCCATAATGCACTTTTAAACCCTTTTCAACAGTTCATCTGGAGAATGAGGCATTTCCTGCACAGAATAAGTAACTTTAAGGAGTAAAAAGACTGAATGTCATCCTGAACACACCAAAGATAAGTATCCTCCTTGGTCTGAATCATTTAGTGCTTTTAAATCTTAATTTAACATTTAAGCAGTCCGTTCTTGAAGATTACAAAGTAGGGAGAGACTATTTGTACCATGATTTAAATTTTTCCTCCTTCAGTCGAGGAGTTGGAGCACTACAGATATTTATCTGCACATCACTTAAAAACATTCAAATTGCCATAACCATCTCTTTATCTGTGCACACGTCTTTAGATAAATCCAGGTCCTTTAAATTGTCTCACTATTGTTTCAAAGGTGTTACAGGTTTTATGAACCAGCTGCACCTTTGCCCTGCGACAATAAACCAGACAGAGTCTGCAGCCACGCCAGCAGCTCTGTGAGGAGATAAAAAATGAATCTGCAGAATACTGAAATTAAAAAAAGAAAAAATATGAATATAAAATAAAGAGCAGAACTGCAGTGAACAATATACACAATATACGTATGATATAAACAGTATGTACAGAGGTAAGGTGAAAGGTAGGAATGATTCCAGATGTGCAGTGTGTCCTGGAGCAGGTGGGATGTGTTGTCCGTGATGGAGAGCAGTTCGTTCAGTGACCTCCTGCTCCTCACATCTCCGCTCCACTCTCTGTACAGAGATACTGTAGAGTGGTGCTTTGAGCTAAATGCTAATAAAGTTTACCATCTTAGCTAAGTGTGTTAGCATGTGTGGTGGATTTTTCTTTTCGTCTTCAGGTCTGGATGGTGTTAATTGAACTTTAACTTACTATAAATGAAAGTAAGTGAGGTACCACAACCCAAAGGAAAATGCACACACGGCGACAGACTGAGTGGCAGTTCAGTTCACGTAGGTTTATTTGCATCAGTACAGAGTAGAAGTAAACCGTGTTGTCTCGAGAGCAACAAACTAACAAAGAAAAGTCAGTGTTTTATACGTCATGTCTTTCATCCCTTACATACAACAGACATAAAACATACAATCAGTACTGTTATAATAATAAAAATAACACTTTTCTAAAACCACGTTACAAAGTGCTTCACACAAGGCAACGACTTCACAACAAGCAGATCAGAAACATTTTCCCAAAGATTAAGAACAAAGAAAGGACCGTCAGTAAGAATCAAGAAAAACCAGGAAAAGCTCTCTGATAAAAGTCTGTTTAAGGAAAGATTTCAAAGAGGTCACTGATTCTGCCGACCTGATGTCCTCAGGCAGCTCGTCCCAGAGCTTTGGGCCTCTGACTGCAGACGCTCTGTCACCTCTAGTTTCCAGCGGAGCTTCGGGAACAGATAACAGACCTCTGTCCGAGGACCTCAGGCTACGTACTGGCTCGTAGGAGGTCAGATATGTAGGAAGGAGAGAGGCCATGGAGAGCCTTAACCGTGAGTAACAGTAAAATCTTAAAATCTATTCTAAAACATTCTGGGAGCCGGTGCAAGGAGGCTAACACAGGCGTGATGTGCTCACTTCTCTTGGATCTGGTTAAAAGCCTGGCGGCTGAGTTCTGTACAGTCTGGAGTCGATCAATAGATCTTTGGTTGAGGCAGGTGAAGAGGCTGTTGCAATAGTCTAGACGTGAGGAGATGAAGGCATGTAAAATGGTCTCCATGTCATTAAAAGCTAAAATGGTTGAGTCTTGTACAAAGAGATCTGTCCTGGGAGGAAAATGTTCAGTTTCACTCAAAATCTTATTTTTCCCATACTCCCTCCTTCCTCCAAAAACAGCCAGGTCGGAGCGACCTTCTCGTCTTGTTATCCGACCACCAGATGCATAAACTCAGCCATCCTCAGAGACTTGCTTTCTATCCTCCCAGTGATCAAGGCCAACGCCGCACAGCTAACAGCCTCGTACCCAGTTCAAGGATAGCAGTCGAGACAGAGCACGGACGGTGGAATATAAACTGTTTTCACAAACACAGGTGTGCGATCATACAGTCAAATCAAGAAAGAATACATTACAGTTATTGTATGTGTTTAACTAACAGTTAACACAATTCATTTCACACTTCCACACATGCTAGCATTAGCTAGTTAGCAGTAAACACAGAGAGCAGCTGAGGCTGATGGGAATGTCTGTAGTTCTGCAGGTATTTGGTCATAAACCAAAGTGTTGGACACATTAACATGTTGACCTGATGGTGGCGCTAGAGGACGATTACAGTTTAGATATTTCAGTCTGGACCAAAGTGGTGGAGTGACACTGATAGAGCCACGCTGTTAGCACGGCTAAAGATATGTTCTCTCAATCAGTCGACACCCAGAGAAGGTTATAATGTGATACTAATGAAGAAGAGGACGTCTGTGAGGTGAGCTGAAGAAGAAACGGTGAGGGGAATATCTACACGGCTCAAGACTTGGCATAGTCACATTGTCTCTTAATGAAGCCTTCACAGTGTTTCCTTATTGAATTAGTTTGTTCTCTTCTTCCTGTGTGAGTTCACTTAGGAGAAAGCATCCTGTTTCTGTCTCAGATTTTCTGAGAAGTCTTTAAAGGATAACTCAGTAATAAAGTCATAAAGTGATAAAGTCATAAAACGGCAGCCTGTGTCACAAGATTGTACAAGTACAAAGAAGCGATTAGGTCAAAGGTCACTAAATGTCAGCAGGCAACATGGGTTCATCTTCTGGTTTTTGGGCTGGTTTGTAAAAGACAGAGTTTGACGACGTCGTGAAGGAGTGTGGGATCATGGGAGTTGTTGTCTTCATTGTTAAACAACCCCCACTGCCGATGAAAATCTATGTGACGTGACCCATATAGCTACTGTAGCTAACGTTACGAGCATTGTAAAATAATAACACCTAAAGATGGCAAAACCTTTTACTGTCAACATGTCGAAGGCAGCGCATAACAGATTCACACCTTCCGCTCTTACCTTTCACAATAAAAGCCCCAGACATATACACTGCGTCTCTGCTCACCAGAGGTAACTCAACGTTAACGTACGAATTAGCTTGGTGGCTGGCATGAACCACCTGTCATAGTAGCACATTGTAGTTAGCTAGCTCGATATTGAAATATATCAATAAATTATTACTCTGCTGGATTACTGTGTTGCAACAATTAATGAAAGACAGACTGTGTGGCAGAAAAACGGTATTCCTTCCTTCCTCACTGATGTTTCCCGGAGGTTAAAGCAACTAGAGGGGTCAAAGGTCAAAAGGGCATAGGACGCCACTGACAGGCGACCAAATGACCTTGAACAAAATTACGGATTTCTCTAGTTTGAACATTGTTGGAAACATTTGGGATAATGTAAATAACTCAACCAGCTATATAACACAGGTCTGGTCGTTTTTAACATCTGTTTTATGATTCCCACCTTGCTTATATATTTAATACATCATGAAGGGCTTTTTTTAATCAAACCAAGCTGCAGTTTTAAAGAAGTATGAGAATTGTCCTCATTGAAGCCTATAGGTTGCCAAAATATGCCAATAAAATCATTAAATTAAATTGACAAGCAATGATGATGATGATGATGATGAACAGATCTATCAATTTTGCATACATTTTATTGCAGCTATTTATTTTCCAGGTTGGGCTTCTGTAACACATTTAAACTCACAGTTCATTTAGATGAAAGTGTCAACATTTCATTCACACCAGAGAGAAAATTACAAGTAAAGTCGGAGAAGATTGGTGAATGGTTTTTAGACTCTGCACAGTATTTAGTTTGTGAATCTGTGCACCAAAATCCTCTCCTTCTTCCATCTTCCTGTCTAAATTATGTAACCTGTTTGTGCTGATGGGAGGTTTAAGCTGGCACCTGGGAGATATGAGAATGGGGACATTTTCTGCATCATAAAAGGACAGAACAAAGCATATTCAGGGTTAATTCTGTTATCCATAACATCAACCTGTCCCCCTGTGAAGCATCCAGATTTAAGCTTGTATTTCGTGTTCTCAGATATTGACTTGAACTGTCCGATTGCTCCAATTTAATGGTATTCTCGGCGGACGCCTCACATCAGAATTGGCAGAGCCGTCCCGTAGTGTCTGTGGGCTCCGGAGGTCAATAAATAATAAGCAAAATATGTTTCCGTAGTTGGAAGACAGCCGTATTCTTACAGCCAAAAACCCCAGAGGGACCGGAGCGACACGGCAGAGCAGCCCGTTCTGTGCTGAGATGAATGTATTTAATAAGACTCCTGAGATACACAGACCCTCCGGAGGAACACAAGGAGGACACCCACAGAAATGATTCTACAAAATAGCTCGTACCTGTTCTAGTTTGTGTCAGGTGATGTTAGTTGTGCTGTGAGCAGAGTGACAATAAAAAGACATAATGGCAGGTTTATTTTGCACCCACACTCTCGGTGGTGTCGGTTACAGAAGATGCTACAGAGGCATCTTTCCCTCGTGTCAGCGGTTTGTTCTTCATGCTGCCTCAGCGTGGAGGGAAGTTTGTCATTTTCTGTCTCACACCTACATCAGTTCATCCACAGTGTTAGCAGACTACAACAAAGGGGAATCTGAAACATGGGTGTGGTGGAATGAATGAAGCGAAGGAAAAAACTCTTCTCACTGTGTTATTTTTACTGCAGCTCTCTTTGGTAGTAGTGCCAATTTTTTTATAATCCGTGCATGACTGATCACAGAAAGGAGGGGGGATAAACCAGGAGAAGCGGTTGAAATGCAAACGATATGTACGTACGATACGAGGCAACAGGATTGAGGACCATGTCAATCATGAAGCTGACTCCCCCCCCAAATAATAACGATATCTGTTTCCATCGCATTGTTTGCGCTCTCCCGAATAACGGTCTTGGGTACATCCCTAAAACACAGGCATGAGAACAGGAACAGGTGGATACACCAAGATACAGGCCTGGGGAGCTGGCTTTATACTCTGAAGGACTGATGAGATAACGAGAGGCAGGAGTGTCAGCAGGTGGATGTGGGAGTCAGGTGACCAGGATTGGTGGGAAAGTTCAAGGGCATCTAGTGGACAGGTGGAGAATGGCAGGTTTGGGATGTGCATGGTGGGCGTGGGGGAAGTGAGGACTTTTAAAAAGTAAAACGAGATGAACCTTTTGATTCCAGCAGGAACGTTTGCTGGCTGCTGCAGCAGGATGTAATGTAATGCAGGATGGTCAGAAGTGAATTAAAAATCAGAGGAAAATGAGGTCTGATGAAGGTCTGTGTGACTGAAATGTAGCACGAACAAATGATTAAGCGCCACACATTCATCCTTTATTTAAATTACAGCGAGGGCACAGCGGGAATACGTTCTGCGACACCCTCGTCTCACTGAGTCTATATAAAGTCTGCTCATCACGTCGCCTCACACTCCCCCCACGGCTGCCAGAGGCCACTGAGCCAATCACTGTCAAGAATATGAGAATTAATATGCAACAATCAGGGGTTTTTTTGTTTGTTTTTGCCTTCATTGGATGGTGACGGCTGCAGAGAGACGAGGGGATGACATGCAGCAAAGGGCCGGAAGCTGTAATGGTTTTGTCTCTAGAGCTCCCTCCTGATTTTAAGTAAGATCATGGTCTTTCCTCAGGGTACAGGTGGTCTTTTCCAACCTTGTCTGTTCCTCACCTGTCATGTTCCCAAGGTGTTCAACTGCACCAGCTATACGTTCTCTCTCACGTTAGGGTGCAAAGTCCACACTGTGTCTGTGTCGATGTTTGGTTGCCCCGCAGAGACGTAAGGCCAGGGTCAGGGGGTTTATGTGATCCAGAAAGGGTTTTTAAAATTTATTTACTTATTTCACCTTTATCCACTCACGCTGCTTCCATCTCAGAATAATAAGGCACATAGCCAGCAAGGTAGTAAAACCACAGCGTTTTGGAAGAGCCAGAGAGATTATCAACTTTGGGAATTAAATGTTGGTATAATGGACTCTAAGTAGAATTGTTGCTGTTGTGCACAGACAGAGTTTACCAGGTCAAACGTGTGTTCATCAGAGAAGTTTGTGTTGACGTCGTCTTTCCATGTGTTTTTGACTCGGGTCGACTTTTATTTAGTTTTGAACAAAATGTCTGAATTGGAAGAAAGGAAATAAATGAGTGAGGTAGAAAGGTATGCACAGAAAATATTCCACTACTGCAGGAGGTCGTTTATGGACAAAAAGATGGATCTGTTGAGTGAAGCAGCAAATAAATGCCTATTACAATTGTTTTTTAAAGTGGGAGAAAGTTGAAAGGACTCTCTATTTGTCCTCTTTCCTTTTAATTACTTATTTCCTTCACTCTTTTTTATTTAACACCTTGTATTTCAAATTGTTTCTTTGTAGATAATAAAAATGACAATAAATGACAAAAACATACAAGTCAAAAGTCAAAGGACAGAATCTTGCTTTATTTCCACAACATGTGTTGGATGTGTTCACATAAATGTCTGTCTTCATGAAGCACGTAGCTGTAAAACCTGTCTGCTTTTTAAAGTGCAATATAAATGAAATAAACTGAAACTGATCGATCAATGGTTCCTAAATTGTGGGGGTGACTGTGGGGGTGCACATGACCGGGGGTTAAATGTGGAGTGAAATGAAAGTTGAGACATTTTGACTTGTCAAACAGCCGTAACTAGTAACATTATTAACATCTGCAGCGCCTGTGCTTTTCCTGCCACGACGAGTCAAACTGTGTGCCGTGAAAAAAGTCTTTAAATGGGATGAATTTGGGAACGATAAAGAAGAGAAAGAGGACAAACAAGACGGGCAGAGTCCCGACGGTGATGCTCATTGAGCAAAAACGTCGGTCAAATCCAAAATACAGAGAAGCCTTCAGCAGTTTGGATTTCATTTCAATTGCACAACAGAGAGGAATAAGAAATCTGTAGAAGCTCGTGGCCGCACCTGGTCCCAAAAGACAGAGCAACCCCTGAAGGACAAGATTACATTTTCTGCTCTGCTCTGAAATTCTTCACTTATTTGATTTAAATGAGGAAATCTGAGCTACAATAAAGCCGCCACAACGTTCAATACACTCTCAGACAGAAGCAAAGCTCTAAATGCTTTGTTATTCAACCTCCAAACCTGATGGTCATTCCTCCTTCACTTCTCAGAAACGTAACATTGGCTGTTTGTTAATAGAAAACCACTGGAGGCCAGATTATAGAGAGATTCACTGAGCAGCACAAAGCAACATGAATCATAACTGTAGTCTTGGACAAAGAGATTGTTGTGGCAACCATTTTGTAAAACAATTATATTGTTAGAATTTACTTCCAAATCATTTCTTCAGCTAATTTCCCCAAACTATAAACTGTAATTAACCGGTTCCCACGCGCAGTTTCACACATTTATTAAACGTTTTGCGTTCACAAACACAGGTCAAACAATGTGCTCGTTCAGTTCTCCAGGTGCAGTCACTCACCTGTCAGGCTGAATGAAACGGGGAATCAGGGTGCGTTCAACATTCTGCACCCATTTGGCAGCGCTCTTTCTGGTTCACGATGCGTCTCCTCCCGCTGCTGCAGCAGCCTTTAGTGTGTTCGCTCTCACTGACGGAGGTGAAAACCAACAGATCAGTGATGAAAACCCACCAGAGCAGAGACGTGTAGTCTCCAGTTCACCCTGGAGCATTTATAATATATAAATATAGATTTGTACTTTATATATTTATATACTTTAACTTTTTTCTTTTAGCCCTCCCTATTTATCATTTATAAGCACTATGTAAACAGCTCAGGGTCCGCATCCCTCTGAGGACGCGGCCATTTTTTGGTCATTAAAAAGACATCACAATTAAATTTAATAAGCTCAGATAGAGTATTTATCAGATAATTAAAGGTGCTACATTTACAGCTGATTAGAATAAATAAAGTTCACTATAGTACTTCTTCTGTCTTCTATCTTTAACAGGTTTAAGCATGTCTCAGTTTCAGTGTTACACCACTGTAACAGCACAGGGTGGTGGTCTGTGACGATGACAAACTGCTAAACCTCCACATACAGCTGCGACAGAAACTGTTTTTTTTTTTACTAACACTGCATTTTAATGTGCTGTACATGCAGATACAGTACTTAACAAAATGCTGCAGTAAGCACAGCGAGTAAAGAAAAGACATTTGGACGCGTCTCAGCAGGAACAGCACAGGTGGAACGAATAACATTAATGATGGCTCAGTTCCATTCAAGTGTCCCAGTGAGCCAAACCAACCAAGCAGCATTCGCAGCACCAGGTCTTTGCACAGGATACACCTAAACAGGACCCAGCCAGGGTTAATGGTATCAGTTCCACCTGCTGTGACATGTCAAAATGTCTGCTGCAACATCAGTGTGCAGTACCCAGTATGTATTATGTATTAAAATGCTGTTTCTGTATGCAAGAAATCCATGAACTTTACCATTTTGTACTGATTGGAAATCGGATGTCAAACTGTAACTTTAGAAGGCAAATGACAAAAGAAAGCAACGTTTTTCCAAAGATTAAAATGTATTTTTTTGTTTCTTAGATCTTACAGCAGCTGCAACTTATTTAACTTTGTCTCCTCCGTTTGCTTTGTGCATTAGGCTGGTCTTCTGTCTGGTGGTGTGCCCATGGTCGGCTATTTCCTCTGCTTATTGTCCAATCAGAGCTTTGTGGATTAAGAATGGGGACGATATCTTACCGCATAGCTAGCAAGCTAGCTACGTAGCTACATCCATGGTTCATTGCAACAGGAAAATGGGCACAAAAATGTTGACGAGCGTGTTCAAGTTTCCTTTAAAATGATGTGTCAGATTTAGTTGCATGATTTCTGAACACCTTTAGGTTTAATTTTGTAGTAACTGGGTGAACTGGGACACAGTTTGAGAGGTTGTGTATATACTGAAGTAAATAAATAAATAAATAAGAGTTGCATCCTGCCTCCTGTCTGCATCCACCCACAGCTCCTCTTCCTCCACCAGTCGCGGGAAGTCTCGCCTGGAGCAGCTTCTCCAGCCGACATCCATATCACCACATGACTCCTGCATCACCTGGGGACGACGCAGGTGTGTGTGTGCGGTTGGTGGTCGCACACCTTTCATTAGCATTCTGAAAACAACTCCTGCCTGAGAGGGGGAGTGTGCTGAAGTGTGAAGTGTAGGAGGCCCATGGAGCAGCTGAGCATCAGCGCAGCCTGGAGGAAACTCAGACTGTGACGGAGGAGGACAAACAGCTCAGCTGGTGGGACGACAGCGTGCACTGGCTGAAACATAATATAAAATAATTCATTATAAAAAGCAGCTTTTTGGGAATCTGGCCAATCAGGTTCCTTCCCTGCTGTGTTAGTTTTGCAGGTCAAAGCTGAACTCATCAATAAAACTGAACATGTGGGGCAGCGCAGGGGGCTGGAGCCAGGAGCTTAACAAAGTTTTGAGTCCTACGGCCCCACAAACACAACAAACACCCAAAAGACAGTTTGGAAAGTCCGTCTATTCTAATGAAATTAAATGGATGAGCTGGTGTGGAGGAATGTAACTAAGTACTTTTAGTCAAGAACTGTACATAAGTACAAATTTGCACAATACTTTTCAGGCCACTTTTAACGTTTTACTCCACTACATTTATTTGTCAGCTTTAGTTACTTTACAAATTAAAACATAATAAGAGCTTATATAATACGATGCTTTGTTAGACATTAAACTAACCAACAGTTTATACAAGTAGAGCTGAAACGATTGAGTTCCAGCTTAAGTGAAGATTTGCTGCTTTTCCTCTGAATGATGTTAATAATGTTAATAATGTCGAGCTTTGGACTGTTGGCTGTGAAGGAGTCACTTTGGGCTCTGGCTCATTGTGATCAATCAATCAATCAATCAATCAATCAATGGATTAATGGAGAACAGAATGAACAGAATCATTAGCTGCAGTCGATACAAACGAGCGTAAAATGAGCTCCGACAGTAAAATCCTGCTTTTACATGAACGATGAGGAATAATCATCTGATGAGATCAGATATAACAGCAGAACAGGCACAGGGGACATTTATTGATTACACTCACACTGTTACTGCAGGAACCGTTTCAATGCAGGACTTTTACTTGTAATGAAGTATTTTCACAGTGTGGTGTCAGTACTGCAGTAAAGGATCTGAGTATCTGGAACTACCTGAGTGTTTCAGATGAAACAAAGAGTCTGTCCCAACACCCAAACGTGCGGTCTTGAGCACTTCATGTGCCACCAGGTAGTAGACACGTCGTACACACACGTCTTCGAAGCGGTATTTTAGAGCTCAGTGTATCCCACAACTCACCGCAGTCTGCTGCTCCACACCGGTCCAGTTATTCTCCTCATCGTTGCGTCTTGTATGAAAAGGTTGGGTGGGCGTCTCTAACAGCAAGACGTGACAGGCATTGGTTTCTGTTTATTTATGAACTTACCATCATACATCACTTCCTTATGAAAATGGTCTCATAGTATAAGCTTATAGCTCAAGTGATTAGCTAATGCTAAACACTAAATATGGGAAAACTGCTGTTCTTGTGCTGCACACACTTGTCCGCTCTTGAATGTGTAAGTGTGTTCTGCTGTTGTTCGGTCGTTAATTAATGTTTTTCGGTTTGTGTATTTATTCTGTTTTAATTGTACTCTCGACATCATTGAAAATGAGGACGTGCCCTCAATGATTCCTCGAGATTTAAATAAAGGCTGACAGAATGAACGAATGAGTGCAGAAGCTGGTTTTAGGACCGACATTAATCAACAGTCATGAATAATTCGAAGGGTATGACGTGTTGGATTCACCATGAATATTATCATTAAGGTTCAAACACCACACTGTTGTGTCAGAACTTCCACAGATGATTTTCACTTAAAATAATAATATTGTAATTATTTGTCTGTGAAAATGAGTCAGGCATTGTTAGTTTTAAATCACTGCCTTTCTGTCTCATAATCTAATCTAGTTGAACGTGATCTTTATATCAGCAGGTAGAATCATACTGAGACCTGATGAAAACAGAAGCAAAATATAAAGTTGATGGTTGTGACATCGGAAACAATAAAAGTCCAAATAAAAACAGTATTACTTTATTTATTACATTACATTATGCTGCTGCACTGTGGGCGACAAAGAGCGGCAGGTCGGTGGTTTATCACGCTCCCTCAGGAAATTACTTCTGCGTCCGGATGGCTGACTGAAATATCTGGTGTGCAGGAGAGAAATCATCTCGCTGAGCTCACCTGGTAAGACTGATGCCATCCAGAGAGGGATTTACTCTCATTTCTGTCCACGAGAGCTTCTGACTCTCAGTGTCACTGCGAGCAGCCGCACAGAAAAACACGCCTTGGTGAACGCTACGTTTCGGCCTCCTTCACCAGGCTCCTCAGGCGGAGTTGCTATGATAACCTGACGGTTTGGCGTTGCAGCAACTTCACCGTGTTTGTGAAAATCGTTTCATTTGAAATATTAAAAGATTGTTGGTTTACATGAGTCACTGTGTAGATGATGAGTTATATTCGAGTTCAAGCATATTACTAACCTTGAAAACATGACAGTTAAAATGAAGCTTTAAAGACAAACCCAGTTATTATACTGACTAGTTATTTTCACCCTGAACAAATTCACATCCATTTGCTGCAGTTTGTTCTTTGCACATATTTCTACATATCGTACTTAAAAGAAAACCTTTGGCTTTATTTTCATAGTTTAGTCATCCAGCCAGCCCACAGTGAGAAGCAAAATTATGGTCTGGCAAAGCCGCTGATAAATGTGCCTGAGATAGATGCCATTTTAAGTTGGCAGTGCAGATGACTGAAAATTCAATTAAACAAAAAGGGACAAGGGGCTCTGCCTTTGTGTTAAGTTTCATACATGGGCTGAAATGCTGGTCCCAGACTGACAGCTGAACCCCAGTCCAAACCCACTAAAAGATGGACTGGGCTCAGTCCACCAAGACTAAGACTCTACAGCCAGGTTAGCAGCTCTGTAAGGCTGTAACGCAAAGAAAACCACACCGGTTAATCACTGAATCACTGTTAAATCATCAAAACTCAAAAGGGGCACTGCATCCTCTGACGTGGGAGAAGGTTCAGACAGTCGTAAAGATTAGATGACCTTAAGGGGTGATGAAGACAAGATAGCTAAGAAGAGCTGTAAACGCCTCTTTGTGACCTTATTCTCATGGCAGCTTGGGTATAACTACAGTGGGCTAGAAGGGGGGCTGTAAAGCTGACACACTGCATTTGGTGTGTGGAGTCGGCTTCCTGGTACCAGGAACCTTTACAAAAAGTCTCCTTATAGTTTTAACTGCATACTCTGACAGCTGACACTCCACTTTAGTCTTCCTGCTGAGATAAGGTGGTATGATTTTAAGGTGGTTTGTACAGTTCTGGAAGCTCACAGGAAAAATCGCACAACATGCAAAAAAATGTATTTTATTAACCAGGCAGGAGTCTCATTAAGGTTAAAATATCTTAGGAGAGACCAAAATAGCTGAAAATCTATAGCAACGCTACAAACAACAAAGCTACAACAAACAGGCCATAAATTCTGTCTAATCTTATCTTCAGCTGCTGTAATGGCTTCATCTAGTCAGGGAACTTGAATATAGAAGAGGACGTTTGTTGAATTCACACATTTAAAAGAATTATTTAAAAGTATTATTATACAAAGTTATGTGTATTGGTTCGTGTGTGTTTGGTAAATTTTGTATTATGAAAATGGGCGGCACAATAGGCTTATTTTGAATAATTACAGACCGATCTCTAATCTTCCTTTTATTGGAAAAATTATTGAGAAAGCTGTTTTTATTCAGCTCAATAACTTAATGTAAATGGCCTTTTGGACAATTTTCAATCTGGCTTCAGGCAACATCACAGCACTGAAACCGCACTGATAAAGGTGTTAAATGACATTCGTCTGAATACTGACTCAGGAAAAACATCAGTTTTAGTGCTGCTTGATTTAAGTGCAGCCTTTGATACTGTGGACCATGAAATACTTCTAAACAGACTGGAAAAGTGGGTGGGCTTATCTGGCACAGTCCTCAGTTGGTTCAGATCATATCTCGAAGACAGAGGCTATGTTGTTGCCATTGGTGATCATAAATCTGAGCGGATCACCATGACATGTGGAGTCCCTCAGGGTTCGATTCTTGGGCCGCTATTATTCAACCT
>LKNJ01003433.1:0-70107 GCA_002120245.1 Maccullochella peelii
ATATATATGTGTATATATATGTATATATATTAAAAAAAAAGTTACATATGTGTAAAGTATCCTTAGGAATTATGCTCATATATCTAACGTGTTAGCAAACAGTTGCCTATTTACACATCCAGCAGACACAGAGCAACATCATTCATTTTGAGTCGTGTCTGTGTCCACCTCATAAATGTAAGTCCAATATTCACTCTCCTTTTAAACCTGGTTTGGTTTCCACCATCTCCTGAGGGAAATGTCTGGCTCTTTATCTGCTAAATGCCCCACTATGGTCACCAGCTAGTCGCTAACTTTGTCTGTCTGCCATTTGGTGATGGGCAGGTAGTGTACAGTGGGTTTATCAGACCATTTATTTATTTATTTATTTATTTAGCTGAAATGAGATCCCACCTGCATCTGGAAATTATGCTGATGAGAGCAGTGAGACTGAATCAAAACAGTAAAGTTGCACACTGTAAAACCAAAACAATGAGCTGAAAGATGCTAAAATGCTCCATAGAGGAACTGCCAAGTCCGGTTTTCATCCATCTTCTAACTACCTATTTCACATTAAACATAATATTTTAACCCATTGTTAATCTAAAAATACTGATTAGAGCAGCTTGAATAATAACGTAATCCAAGGTTTTGCAGAATCATGCAATATCAATGTTTCTGACTGGCAATAATATGAGTGCTTCAATATTCAATATTCTTAAACTCAAAATTCTTAAAGAGAAATTGTGATCAATGTGTCTTTTGTTTTTCTTAGACTTTATTATTTTAATGTTGTCTCTGCTAAGGTCAGGAGCATTCACTTCCTTCATGGTTAGACTACACAAGCTACAATATTTTGTGCACTACTTTGTCCAGGGCTTTTTCTTTTTTCAACTTTCCAAACTTAACTAATAATATTTTCCCTTAATATACGAGATTGTTATAATTAAAAAAAATCAAAGTTTAAAGTGCAAAATCCTGTAGAATGCAGACACAGAGCCTGTTTGTCCAGCCAACATCAGCACGTCCCAGCAATGAGAAAATGACTAGAACACATTTCATTTTTCTGCTGTGAATTTAATATCCAAGTGGTACATGGTCTAATCACCTACAGTAAAATGTTTCACATAACGACCAATTAAATGGCCGTCTTTGTTTATCTCTTCCCCCGTGTGTCTCAGGATAACATTCAAAATTGATTTTGCTGCAGGAGATCCAGAACTATCCAAAGGAGTCCTCACCCGTACGCTTTTGCTTTAACCTGAAGTCCTTCTTGGGGTTTGATTCTGGCCCTCATCTTGTGCTTCGGTCTAGCAGAGTTTCTGCAACACAGCAACATTCATATTTCAACGGCTGAATATGAATTATGCACAATAAGCAGTGAGAAGGAATTTAATGATGCCTCGCTGGTATAGTCTGCCTCAACAAACGAAGAGTGATTCGCCCTGTCTTAGCTGTGGGGATGGAGGTGCTGATTTGAACAAATCTTTGACCTCATCCTTCTTGTTGCTTAAGGTTTGCAGTCAATGCACAGGTTTGGAGAGGGAGATGGGAATGAGGGTACCTCACCCTGTCAGAATATTGATCCACCATGACATCTAATGTAATGATTCTTTGTCAGTAAAGAAATGACTGGACAGGCTGAATTTGGGTCGTATCAGCAGTGACTTTTAATTAAGACTCCTCTGCCATCTCCTTTTGACCTCGTCATCTATATCACACTGCAGCCAATGAGAGTTGATTTTTTTTGTCATCCAAAGAGCGAACACTTCTTCCACGGAAATTGGATGAGTTATCCTCTGACGCTCGGTATAACCTTGATTTGTTAGGCAGATACATCCTTTTCCTACAAATCATATATTATTTTGTAACAGCAACAGTATAAACGAATTCTTGTGTGCACAGAACGGTTCTCCGAATGTTGGAAAAACTCCACACTTGCATCTCTAAGCCTTATAAACAACAGACAGACTGTTTGGGCTTTAATCTCTGGGATAAATTTAAACGATACATGCTTCCACTGGTAACATCTGTGCTTATCAGAGACACAGGAATGTAAATGATATCAAAGATACATCTTTGACAAATATATAATGATCTTTTCTAATCTATTCCTCCACCTTATTGTTGAATGTACCAATTTCTGCATTCTTTTACTTATTTTTTTCAAAATTTAACAGAATATTATTGAAATCAAAGTCTATTGTAATTTGAAGTAGTGGTCAAATAATTTAGCATTTTGTATCATAGCTGTGAAACCACGTGGGACATTGAGTGTTTTTTTATTTAAATTGAATCCATATCATTGTCATAGATGCACATTTGTTTGATTTTCCACAGAATGTAATGACTGCTCAGTCTCTGTTGTACTTTTCAATATTTATTTTCTAGTTATTAACATTTTGACCCTTTAACCCTGTGAATGCTCTCCCCAAACATATTTGTATGGATTAACATGTGTTGCCAATAATTTTTCAATTTCAATTCATAATACTTTATTCATCTCTCAAGGGGCAATTTGAGGGAAGCAAGTTTGCAAGCACATAAACAATTCATTTGCACACATAATAATAATAATAATAATAATAATATTATATGACAATGTTAGAGTTGAAATACATAAGGATTAATGGCAGTGGCCAACAATATCCAACTCCACAGGCACTTTATGCCAAAAAGTGTCTTAAGTGCATTTATCAATCCATACACAAGGCAAACGGACCATTTCTTGTACTGTGGTTGCTCACAAGTCTAATGGCTTACTCTTCTTCCACTAGCTGACTGACATCGGCAAGATTTTATTAATATAAAATCCTTTTTTTCCTCTGTTTAACCTTAATGAGAAGTGAAGTGTTTCCTGCTGTGATGAGGGAACATACATGTTAACCCCTGAAAGACTTGGAAATCTCATTTGAGCTTTCCTGCCTACACTGTCTGACAGGAAAGCATACATTGACTTGATGCATACAGATTAAAGAAAAAGTCCCCTCCTTATCACTCATCAATCTTACATATTCAGAGCAGAGTTAATATGGTACGAGAGGGTGTCTTGAGCATGAACAGTTGGCACATGCTAAGAGGTTAACATCGTTTCTGCATGAGCAGTTGTTGACATAGAATATTAACCATGATGACTTGGCCAAAAATATGTAGGACCAACCTGCAGGAAGTAAATGTCTGAAGGAGGATTCATGGGGTTTGATTCTCAGCCAAATCAGACACTTTTAAAATTAGATTAGAAGCTGCTGCCTGGGAGTCGGTGTTAAAATAGAAAGGTGAAAGGCTGCATGCAGGTGTCGTGTTTCAGGAGGTGTGTTTGTTTACCTGTAGTGCCACATATACTATTCATTTCTGTATCATGACACGCTGAGCTATAATTATATTTATTACTCATGCCTTATAGTGTGAATAAATGCATAAAATGTTATATTAATGTATTTTCTCATAGATCTTTTTGTGCATGCACACATGATGTGACAAACAGAATATCATTGCCCTTGTGCCCAGGCAGCTGCAGTTATCAAATTGTTTAGTTTTGCTATTTTCCAAAATAGGTCTGACAATAAAACACATTTGAAGGTGTGATTTTGAGGGTTCTTTATTTTTCAGTGGCTGAAATGGTTTTCAAAATGTTTTAGTTTGTCTGTGCATGGCCTCAGGCTTCCATTTGGTTCAAGTCACAACATTGTAAATGCCTTTGGACATTCGCTCATAGTGGTGAGCTATTCAGTTCACTGCAGACTGACTTTCTCAGAATGAATGTTGTCTCAATTTAGGGACAGATTCTCCTTGCTGTATGTCTGGTTTGAATATCACTGAAACAACAAGGAGTGTTTATGCACATGTTTATGAGTGGATGAGGAGTTTTAGCCTACTAGCCTATGCATAGCAAATGTCCTCCACCTGAAACCGATCAAATACTCACACTGAAAGCTATGCATCCAAATTATAATTGGGAGATGCACTGTATACTGTAGTACTACTGTGAAAACACTCTGGTAAGTTGTCCACATATTTCTGTAACAAAGGAATCTGCCTCAGTGGAGTTTCTACCATCTGGATCACAAAAACTCAACTCCATTCCTCCACAATGAATCCCCACCTGCTCTGTCTTTCTATTAGACCTTCATGGGATGCAGTTATTTTGTGTCTTCTGCACAGCGTTCCTCATCTTACTATCTGCTGTGATTTCATATGCTGTCAATTTCCTATTCAATTAAATGATAAGCCTTTTTTTCACTATTCAAATAAAGTGTGGAGTATCCAAAGAATTTTCAGGAACAGAGGTTATTCTACTACAATTTAAGGTGTTTTGTTCAAAAAGATTTATGTTTCAACCCCCAAAGTTTCTTAGGTGCTCTTAGAGTACCTGTAAAAGGCTTCGTCCCATTTCTATTCTCTCAAGAAAAAGTATAATCAATATGTTTGCAGAATCTGTGTGCACCTCTGGTTATATGAATCCCCTTCTTCTTTCTTGATTATAAACTAGGTCTTTGAGAGATGGTTTCTGCTGTAAAAAACCCCACAAATTGGCGTTTCCAGCAGATGGAGAGATGGTCTTATTTGTTGAAGACATTAACATATCGCTTGTTGTTTGACAGCATGAACAGCTGACTGGGAATACCTGCATACAGCAGTGTAATCCCAAGAAGGTTCATTACACTAAACCTGCTCAAACCTTATTCCCAAGAGGACACGTCTAAAGAACACACATACACACACTCAAACACAACTGCTCAATATCTGAGGTTGTATTGTCTTTATATTTCCCTTGTTAATTGGAGTTTTTTTTGACTGTCTTTCTCTCATTGTCATTCACTTAACATGTTGTTCTGTACTACAACATATGATGCTAAATACTGAACCAAATACTCTTAACATAACCCAGAATGTGTTTCAGAGATGTTGGAGTCCTGGTTATCTGTAAGAGACTAAAGATGTTTTCATGCACTAACCATATTTTTCACTTTAGCATTGGTCTGCACTCTTTTGCTTAGGAGTTGGATTGCTTGAGGCACAAACCTGACATGACTTTGAGTCCTGCATCATTTATGTATTGTCAGCATCAGGATGCAATGGTTGCAACAGGCTCAGTCCAGTGAACAAACATATTGACATGTTGAAAAAAGATTAAATCAGAGCAATTGTTAGCTCCATGTCGTTCCAATGAAAACAAATCACGTTTTTATTTAAAGCACATTTCACACTGAAGTCTGTCAACATCAGCAGAGACTGAAAACAAAGAAATTTAGTAAAAGGGGTGAAAGTAGTGCTATTAAAAGAGCTGATAGAGGTAGAATAAAGAACAAAACAGACAGGCAAATGCCAACAACAACATAAAAATAACTGATTGAGAACTTATGTACAGTACATGTGCACATGCATCTCTGCATGTTAAGTCAACATGTTGTGTTGGCGGTTTTTCAGTGTGCGTTCTTGTACATTTATGTTTGTGAGAGCCAATTTGAGCTGCAGGCCTTAAGAATCAGAACATTGCACAGATGTAATATTTTACAGAACAAATGTAAGTGAAGTAATTTTGGCAGGAACTTCAACTTCAAGAGGCTTTTCTAGGGTTAGGGCATTGGTGAAGGGTTGAGGTTAGAATTGGAGTTTGGGAAAGGATTAAGTTAAAGGACATGGTTAGGCGTGTAGTGCTGATTGCAACTGCTTGATCTGTAATCCTCCTCTTAAATTTCACCTGAAGTAGCATGAAACATTTTGTCACACTGTCACATTATGTTCTGTATATTTGGTTTGTCCAGTGCTTTAGCTTTAGCAGTTCATACAGAATGAAACTGAGTCAAACTGAGTGAAATATTTGAACCAGTCTTTTGTTCATTTGTAATTTAGAACCACATACTGTATTTGGTATCTTTGAAAACCTCTGAATTATGTTAAGAATTTAAAATAATGCTCTGTCAGTTTGCACAATACTTGACCATACAACATGCATTTGTAAGGATGGATCCACCAGACGCTCAGCGCAGTTGAAGAAGCTATTCAGGATCAATGACTTAGTAGAGGGTCCTCATAGCCATACAAGCACCATGAGGTTTTTGTGTGTGTATATCTGGAAGAGCTTTTCTTTATTTTTATTTTTTAAATTGTGTATTTGCCACCACAATAGCTCATGTAGCAGTAAGACTTTTCAAGGAAAGAAAAACAGTGGGGCTCTACTGGAGGAATTCCTGGTGCCAGGTAAGATGTCTAAACCTTGGACCAACAGACTAGAACTGTATGATTGTGGATTATGAACAGATTTTTGCTGTAGTCTTTAAACATGTAATTTAAGAAAAACAAATATGGGCAGTACATAGGTTAGGAGACATACCCTTGGTGCTTTTGATGTTGAAGCTAGTGCAGAGACAATCAGGATGATAAAATGTGGTCAAAATGATTAAGTCTTTTGGCTGACCTCTCACAAAGTTAAATTTTGAGACCAGAGAGCAGAATATTAAGTCTTGATTGAACAAAGGCCCTAACAGTTTAAATTATAGAAGATGTAACGAGGTCATCACTGCAACTGTCTGGACTGAAAAATACTGCATGCCAGAAGTAGAGTTTCTGTCTCTCTCGCAGCCTAAAATCCAGATTCTGGTCTTATTTGCATTCAGGCCCGCGATGCTGTTCATCATCCTAAGATTTATGCCTGCCACATGTAGGGTCAAGTGTACTCCTTCAAACTTTACCCCCAGGCTGACAGAGGTAGTGCTTGTGCAGGAGTGGACAGTATATCACTTAGTAACATTTAGGGGGAAAATTTATGTTGATCGGAAATGTAAACCGTTGTTATGACCAGCGGGAAGAGGGAGCAATCAAACATGATGAAAAGATGCAGCTGTCAGCATCCCTGACCAGCTTTGACTGAGTTTAGATTTAATATGAGGAAAATAATAATAACAAGGCATATTACCCCACTATACTATACTCCCCCTTGTCCCCTAACTCGGTTATGTTATTCATGTGACCTAATAATTAAATAATTTCAGAGTACATTATACACTAAAATATCTATCTCAAGATTCAAACACACATTGCCAAAATCTTAAGATACCCCCNACACACACACACACACACACACACACACACACACACACACACACACACAATGCCCTCATTAGTGCTAGACAATGGGCCACTGGGTGTTTTGGTTAGATTCCCTGAAGTGTGAAAGTTTCTGCCTCCCTTTAGTCTTGCTGTAAAGCAACACACTCACTTCTTTCTTCTACCTACGCAAAGTATTCCTCCTCCAACTGAACTCTGTCGTCTGATTCCTTTAAGCTATAAACTCTTTTAATTTGCATACAGTATTTTTAAGCGTAAGATACTTCTTATTTGGTGTACCCTTTGTTCTTCATTAAACATTTTCAATGGAACACTTCTCTCTTCCACATACAACCAGATGCATTCACCAAAACATACTAAACTCGACTGCACCATAACAGGCCTTGTCATTCTGAGCACATACACTTTATGCACCTTTTCTTCTACTTGTCTTGTTTCTGTAAAACTCCCTGTTTGGTGGAGGATTTACTGGACTCCTGTTGTAGGTGCCTTTCAGAGCCAGTCAGTAAAAATGAATGAGTGCAATATTCTGGTGTGGAAGCCCATAAACTGAAGTGTGGCTCATGTGAGGAGTGCTGAAAACAAAAACAGTAAATGTAATTCACAGCATTATGTGGTGTATTATCCAGTATTCAAATGCAGGTTGGGCTACAAGAAATGATGTGCAGTACGAGCTTGTATTCACTTTTGGGTTCTTTATAGAGTGGACTGAATTGTCAGGGAGAGATGGTGTACTTATACAGATGTAGTGGCCGTGTCAGTAATGGTACAGTTTGAAAGAACTTCAATTTTAAGAGTAAATGATTCTTTATTGGATTACTGCTCGTGGCAACTTCTCAGAGAAACGCAAACTTTGATGGTTTCTGTTGTTTTAGGTAGTTCTTATCATGCTGATGTATGTTCAAGTGTTCATTTTTCTGATAAGTTTGATTTTTATTTAGTTATTTGATGCTATAAAAAGGGGTTATGATGTCATGATTGACAGCTGTGCGTGTGCTCGCGATTGGTTCAGACGGGTGTATGGACGGGACCTCAATACCACTGCTCCACCGCGGCTCACTACTGCGCAGGCTTGCTGACTCCAAATCACATCACCAACACAAGATGGCAGCGCCCGTATCAGAGATATTTATTATTATTTTGGCCTCATTTTTGTACAGTGAGAGGAACTGGAGACGTGTCGTCAATCTTTACATACACTCTATGGTCCAAACAGGAAGCTTTGTTGTGTGTGTTGTAGGTTAGACCTCTAAAAATCCTGATTCTCCCTTTTAAAAAAAACAAAACAAAAATATCTTCTCAGGAGGTAAATAACTGTTTGACTGTTACTGTATACAAATAATATACACATTAGAGACAATTTTCAGAACAATAAAGCAATCAATTAAAACGTTTTTAATTTTAAATTATTATAATATTGCCCTTAGTGTCAGTGCATTTAGTCTGAGGCAAACTGGGGGGGCAGGTGCTGTACGGTAATCCCTGATTGCCTGCTGCAAAGTCACGAGTATTCAGAGCATGATAATTGTCCTCAAAATGCATGCATGACTGCAAAAAACAACACAAATAATCCCCCTTGTCTATTCTGGGGCAAAACATACCCTGAGTGAGGTGAGCGATTAGAGCAGTTCTGGTAGTGATCAAATCAATCATTTGAGTGTAAGAAGTCAGCTGGACATCATAAAGGACCTCTAATGTCGGGAGCCTATAAATTGTTTTGTTTATGTAGCTCCAATCACAACATACCACACCTTTCCCACCGAAAATTAATGATTACTGACAAAAGGTTAATATCCACTCAGCTGAAAATGAATCAACAGTGAATTAATGAGATCATTACCTGCATGGATTGATAATGAAATTAGTATTCCTGCAAAGCAGGACTTTGTGGGATGTGGAGTTATTGATTTGAAAAATAATGTATCTGTTGGTGAAGTCCTTGACCAGATGGCCTGTGCTGAGCGATCCTAACTGTTGGAAGTCACAGCCAATGAAAGAACTGTTAGAGTTGGAATGAAATGTCCCTTTTACTTGGTAATGCAAGACATAATTTAATATCACTAATACGAAATGCTGTGTTTTATACTGAATTCAATAAATAAATAAATAAATAAATAAATAATGGTGTTGTTTAGGTCAAAATTTCACAAATTTGAAAGGAATGGCTCTTTCTTCCAACATTGTAATAGTTATAGTATCAGTCTTGCTGAACAGACTTTGCCCGTTTTTGCAGTCTTCAGGAGCTAAACTATCAGCAGGTCCCCTCAGTACACATGAAATATATCCCTGCTGAAAGTTGTACTGGGTTATTAATTGGCAGGGAGTCCGACGGTACTTGGAGAAGACTATGGAGACGAGTTGATTCATGTATCAATTCTTCATTTGAACAGCATTTCAAAGCTAAACTGAAACTGCAACAGAACTGAAATTTCATATTAGTACCAGCCTGTAACTGGAGTGTGCTTTACAGTTTTCACAAGATTAGAAACATAAAACCAAGTGTTTGCAAAAGAGACAGCTGGTTACCTTCCTCACAAATGTCCAACTTTTCAACTTCACCACAGGGCTGCGCTTTGTATTTTTTGTAGGAATAATAAAATAAAATAAATAACAGGATTCAGTATTTCTCCACCAGAATTATGTTCCTGGCAGCATGGTGGAGGCCTAGAAACGGCATTTAGACCCTCATGTTGGGAAATAAAAAGATAATGCTTCATTTTCATTTAATTTCCTATTAACTTCCTAGGATGTTTCCTGGAAAGAACTATGTCATTTGGTACTACTCAGTTTTATTTATATAGCGCCATATCAAGAATTTAACAAGTACTACTTGTTTAACAGTTTAAAATATATGATTAACATAAAAAAAACCACAAATTTTCTATTTGGTGTCTGTAGGGTCATTGGGGGTGGTTTTCGTTATTAGATTGTAATGTATTTTTCAGCAGTAGTGTAAAGATTATAAGATGAAGATCAAACACCAAGATTGGAATTGACGTAAGCAGGGATCTTCACTGTAGTCAAGAGATGCTGGTTCCTCTGCCTGCTGTTTCTCATCCTATTGTGTGCATTTATGTAAATGATGTAACACAGTGCAGACACTTTGGCAGAGCAGCAGCTGAGCTGTGCTGACGCTTTGAGATGAGAGGAGACAAAGGAGTAAAAAGTAGCGCGTGAGAGTTTTCACTTAGCTTAGTTTTTTCTTCATCTAGATGAACTGATCTGTCTTTTTCAAAACTATATAGAATAATAGAACAAAAGTAGTCATGTCATGCATTTGGTTAATATTAACGTAAAAAATACAGATATTTTCTGAAGAACTGTGATGCCTGACCTGGCCCCTTGTAGCCATGTTAACGAATAGCTTAGCTGCATTAGACAGTTGCTTAGCCTATACCTTCATTAGTATTTTGCCTCTTTACTCCCACATTTTCAATTGGTTATTTTTTCCAAAGTTTCAGTGACACAAACATAATTTAAACCCTGTATGTTCCTGTCCTGGAGAAATAGTTTCTACTGTAGTTTTGTGTCATACAAGCTTTAATCAATCTTTGTCTGACACTCGACACTAATATTACATCTGGTTCATTTGAGGATTTGTTTTGTTTTTCTTTACAACTCAGAATGACTCCAGTTATGCAAATGTTTCCCATTTTTGCAGTAATCAGAAAATGTCTGCTGAGATTGTAATTCCTTAGAAGAAATGTCCCAATTTTTTCTTCAGACTGCTGATGTTTTTACCCTCCGTAATTTCAACAATCACCCAAACAACACTACTGATGTGGGGAAGGATTAAGTATTGATACCACTGATCATACTCAGCCTGTTCATGAACACATCCATCCATCCATCCATCCATTTTCTTCTGCTTATCCAGTGCCAGGTCACAGTGGCAGCTAAGCAAGGTAGTCCAGACGTTCCTCTGCCCACCAACATTTTCCAGCAACATTTTCCAGCTCCTCCAGGGGGATCCCGAGGTGTTCCCAAGCCAGATGAGATATATAATCTCTCCAGCGTGTGCTGGGTCTACCCTGGGATCTCCTACCAGTTGCACATGCCTGGAAAACCTCTAAAGGAAGGCACCCAGGGGGCATCCTGATCAGATGCCTGAATCACCTTAACTGGCTTCTTTGGATACGAAGAAGCAGCAGCTCTACTCCAAACTCCCTCAGGATGTGTGAGCTCCTTACCCTATCTCTAAGGGCGAGCCCAGCCAACCCTACAGAGGAAACTCATTTCAGCCGCTTGTATCCGCGATCTTATTCTTTGGGTCACTACCCAAAGCTTGTGACCATAGGTGAGGGTTGGAACATTGACTGACTGGTAAATCGAAAGCTTTGCCTCCCGGCACAGCTCCCTCTTCACCACAACGGTCCGTTAAAGGCCTGCATTGAATACAAACATCACACTGTCAATGTGGTATTTGGTACAGTAGCTTCAATGTAAAAATGTATTCTATGACACTAATGTTTGCGTTTGTTCTCTGGCTTGGATTTTCCAACACCACAGCTCATAAATATATTGTTGTCCTTCAGCCAACTCTGAAGTCTCTGACTATGTTCATTAACACAGAGACTTGGCTTCTGGATGAGAATCCAACTGAATCCAACTATGACTTTGTTGCCTCAGGCCTACTCATACTGCCTGCTGAGGGCTCATCATTATCAGAATTAAAATAAATAAATAGAAAATCTTTTTTAAAAAGCTCAGTTAAGCAATTTTCTCAATGATTCTTCTCCCACTTCTATAACAGTTTGCAGAAATTACAGCAGTTTTACACTCAATTGTGAATGTCTTACATGAGTAATGATTTCTTAGATACATTTGGGGAACTAATCCTGTCCGAAAAGGGCTCAAAGGTTCACAAAGAACATGAAATAAACAGATACAGGACACACTAAATTCTCCATGGCTGTCTGGTGACGTTCACCAGAGTTTCTGTTTCTGCAGTGCGCTTGTCTTTTCTCAAGACCTTGAAAAACCAGACACTACTATTCTGCTGTATGGACGCCCTCAATTCAAGGTGACAGAGGAGCACTTTAGAAGTGCTTTTCTACCAGTGGAGTGCTGGGCTTCATGACAAGCCCCTGTTTTTGGCCTGCAGCCACTCAATTCTGCTCCTCGAGGGCTGGTGTCCTTCAGGTTTTTTTGATGCTGCTTCTGATCCTCCTTGATAGTGAATATGCCAAGTAGATACAGGCCAGGTGTGGCTTGTTAACTGTCGGGGAAGATCAAACATCTGCAGGACACTGGTCCTGGAGGACTAGATTTACATTTAGGGGCTAAAGCAGTAGAAATGTAAAATTTCTCCATGTGGGGGAAATTAAATGTAACCTGTCTTTTGCCAGTTTTTCCACTCTAGTTGCCTGTTGTTCGCATGTCCAAGTCACATGCAAGGCATTAAGTACATCAAGATTTCTTCAGAGGATAAAGTCTGGACTTCTTCCCAGAGAGTCATTGAACATTTCATTTCAGTACAATCTTAATCCATGGAAACAATAATAAGCATCACACAAAAGATTTGCACATGTTGTTTCTTTCTCTGCACTGCACCCTCCATCTCATTTGTTCTCCCTATTTTTATTCTTCCTCAGGAGTGTCAAACATGTCCTATTTGATGCCCAAAACACCTGAAGAACTGATCATCAGTCAGATATGTGGTAAATTATTTAAAAAAAACATCTTGTAGTCTGGGGAGGTAATTCAAGGAAAATGTGAAACCATGATCAGCTGTTAACTATAAATTATATTAATACATACATTTTCCTCTCTGGTCGTGTAGAAGATTTTAGTATCCTACATTTAAATTATGTTGCAGATAACTAAGAATTGTACGTATTCAGAAGTTTACATATTGAATTTTTTAGGCTATGACCCCACGGATTTACTGCATATATAAAAGCAATGAGGGCTTTGGTGCTGGAAACAGAAGTTTATAGTATCTCAAATATTTCCTTTACTTTTTTTAATATTTCTTTTACTATGATGTGAAATTCAGGATATCATGATGAAATAATGCCAAAATGCTGTGCCCCTGATTGCAGTTTTATTGCTTTCTATTATCATTTTCCAATATGACCGAAATCTTATAAATGTAGACTAAAAATGATGCTGGTTCTTGCCTTATCTAGTCGTTTTTAGTTGTAAAGTAGGTGCCAAGAGATTTTTTTTTTTTTAGGGCAAACTGCAACACATTGGGTTTAAAAGGAATGTGTTCATCAAAACAATTTGAATCTGCCCCACCACCTTACTGGGCAGCTAATAACCTGGATTTGCATGAACTTAAGTAATTTTTAACGGAATAAGTGTGCATTAAATATGTTTTACTGTGTCACAGTCAGCTGTACAATAAACAAACAACCAAAAACTGGACTGATTTGTATTCTTGAAGTGTTTCCACTGCACAACCAGTGGGTGTTTTTACATACATCCTAACCTACCCATCTTCTAGATTAATATATTATGTCTAAGCATAATACTTTCCATTACTAAATAGTACTTTTAGACTGAAACCAAGGCACAACGGGGGTATTTTGAACAAGCTTTTAGCATGTACTCTTCATGATGTCCTTGCAGCCGTTTCTGCAAGCTTTTTTTAAGAAGTATATAATAATTTTTACAGACTTAATGTTCACTCAAAAGGATGTTTACCTTATCAGAAAGGAAAAAATGCACAACAAAATGGACAGTGTACCTGACTCACTGTACCTTTCTGGACATGAAGAAAATGTCCGCAGTGGTACTTATGAATTTCAAGGTTGTTAAAAACAGATTTTTCAGTTAGAATAACAAGTTGGGCTCCTGTGAGGTATATAAAGTGTAAATATGTGTTTTTTTTGTTTTTTTTTTGTGCATATGGAGGAATTCCAAAATGTTGTCTAAAAATATTTCATCAGATACATGTCAAATCTCACAGTGCTTTGGAGTGCAATAATGTGCATTTATGCCAAAACCTGAGGTTAGAAATACACATCAGACTGACTTCTTTTCACACATCTTGATTCTGTCCAGTAAAAATCCAGTATCTTCAAAATGTTAAAACAACTAGAAAACTCGCAGAACACAGAGGAGTATAGGTCATTTAAGGTTGAGAAGAACCCCCTTAAATCATTCATGTTCATTTTTTTTTTTTTTTTTTTTTTGCAGGGAAAAATGTACATAAATGATTTGTTGGAGAAAGTTACAGGAGAAGAGATTTTAAATCCTGGTCCTTGAGGCAGAAGAGCGTACTGAGTTTTCTTTCCTACCAGCTAGTTAATTGCAGTCACCTGGCTCTCAAGAATGGGACTGAACATGCCAGCTTTAACCAGTCATGCATGAGGATTGTCTGAAAGACTGATTCCTGTGTGTGCGAGAGGGAAAGTTGTTGTTGTTATTGAGAGTATTAATAAAGGAGGAGGGGTGGGGGGAGACTACTGGGTTAATACTATTCAGTTGCAACTGGATTATTGCACATTATCATAGCACAGTTTGAGCAGCCAATGCGATTTTCTGCCGATTTCATTAAACATACATTAATTATGTATGCCTACTTTATTGGTCTACATTGTCAACAGGTTTATCTTTCAGTGATTACAGTTTAATTAGTGATTAGATGATAACTGTGAGCACTGACGCTGAGTGGCATTTTTTGCTTTTGAAATTATTTTTGCTCAAGCGGACCTTTTAAACATCCCACAATACCTGAACTGTACACACAGCATCCCATTAATTGACAGAACACAGGAAAACTGAATTAATGGTAAACAACACGAGAAGGGTAAAAATAGCTTAGTAGCAACTAATAAGTGTGCTGCACTTCTTTCAGCTCAGTATTTCAGTTGCATTAACAAGTCAACCCGAATTTATGCAAAATTGCTGGCAATCAAATTAAAGTTTTAGTCATTTTTGAACACTTTATCTTTATTTCTAACATCAGCATCTGCAATTGTAATGATTCTCTCATCAGACAGCTTAAAGAGGTATTTTAGAGCATTCAGGCCATGGCTAGGCATTCGCAAAAATACACCAGATGACTCAAATTTTAGTCCTTGTAAGGACTTCACTCAGGCCTGTGTGTGAGACGAGGCAGGAATGAGAGAGTGTAGGGGGGCAGTGGGGAGGCAACATCTCAGCACAGAGGAGAGAATAGGTTTTGAGTCAAGATTTACGAGAGGATGCTTTTCTTCTCCTGAGGTGCTTGAAGAGGAAGTTCCTGATTCAGGAAGCTGCAGCAGATTACTCCTGGTTTTCGACTCTGGTCTGTGGAAATGGCAGAAACTGTTGATCTGAGGATATAGGAAGGAACTATGTGTGATTGAAGACATTTTTTTAAAATAATATCAGTCCTGCTGTTGTGGACTTGGTAATGGTTATTACAACAACTTCAGACCTAGTTTCAACATCAGTTTCAGCTCTGAAATGAGGTGGAATATCCTCCGCAAAGCAGGGCGACACTTATAATACTAATATACTACTAATACTAATATATTTGATTCATGGAAAATTTTGCTAATGTGGAAATGATTCTTGCTGAAGAAATGGAGGACATAGACCTTTATGTTTGGGTTGTGAATCTCAATATGTTCGGTTACCAATGTAGAAGTTGTCCTTAGCATCCACTGGATGCATTGTCCTCATTTTCTGACCCCCTTCACCCCTCCATACACCTGAAGACAAAGATATTGAAAAAATATAAGTATAGAAAGCAAGGCAGGGATTGTGCGTAATCCTTAATTTGGTGATCAATAAGATTCTGGTGCATGGGTAGCAGCTAAATTCAACGTGTGACTAAGCCACCATGGAACATTTCCATGCAGATACAATTGCAGTATGGATAAATGAATGATTTCATTATAGATGAAAAAGATGAGCGCGTTGGGAGAGTGTACAGTTGCATCTCATTTTCAGCTTATTTCATTTTGTGGATATCTGTTTTGCAATTCACTGCTACTGAAAAACCTTTACTGCATGTAAACAATGAACAAATAGACAATTTTACAGAATTTAAAACCTTTGTTAAAACTGCACAACATATAGCTTGTTATTTTATTAATTTGGATGTGAGTGGCCATTACAAGAAGAACATTTAGAGACTACATTAGAGACTAATTCAGAGTGGATTAGTGCAAAGTTAGTTGTAGAAGTTGACACCATTGTTCCTCTTTACATGGCTTGCAATCATTCACTCAAATGAAGTGAAAAACCAATTAGTTGGTAGTAATGGAGGCGTCACTACTTCTGAAGGTGTTTTGCAAGCGTTCATGTTTCTACAGCCAAACTATTCACACTGGTTTGGTTCAAATTGAGATTATTTTTGCTGTACCCTTTCATTATGTCACTCAGCAGTATATAATTATAGATTATATAACAGAAAACTGAATAGAACATTTTAAAGCACCTCTCATACACAGATTATATCCCTTCAACCTAAAATAAAACACACAAGCTGCAAGAGCAAATCATTTCGAGGTACATCCAGGTAGCTTTTTCACGCCATGAATTACTGCTTCAGCTCTTTGCCAAATTGTCAGTAATGACTGACAAATATGAATTCGTATTTCATTTTGAAATGATGGCACTTAAGCAGCGACAGTTTGATGAGTGGGCGATGCTCATTTTTCCTCACAGTCTTCTTCACTTGATGCTGGAAACACAGATGAACCACATAATACAGCATGACCCCCACCGGGAGGAACAATTGAAGGCCAGCTTAGCATGTCTTTCATGCGTCGTAAGTCTCGCAGGATGTATCACAGCACTCCGCCTGTACCTAAAACAAGCAAGACGTACAAAAGGAAGAGGTGTGTGTTTCTGTTAATGAGAGGTTGGATTCAAGTTTTAACTCTGGAGCGGAATTCCCTCATGCGTATGATCCTGGAAATGCAAATGACAACAGGAGTGCATATTCATAGATGGAAAATGGTGTCCTACTAACACTGTAGGGTGTCTTCTGTGGATTTCCTTGAGTAGGAGGGACTGTCTAGTTTGGAAGGTGGATTATACATGTTCTAAATCTTGGGGAATTAATACATTAATGATAAACGCTTTTCTTAAAGGTGCGACTATTTTTATACAGAGCGCTGCACCTTGTGAAACGGCTTCCCACAACACAGTGTCAGCTCAGAGGATGACGTGTGTGGATGGAGAAAGAGGAAGGGAGGAGGTAAGAGTGCAGAGAGATTGTCAAGAAAACACAGAGGGATGGCTGCACAGAAAAGCCTCAAAGTGGAAGTTGGGACTCTGGGATAGTGAGACTCAGAGGTAAGTGTTCAGGCTTGGCGCTACAAAGGGCAGTATAGTGCTTTGCTTTGATTGAATCAATTGCTCTGTGTAAGTAGCTGCTGGTGCAGGCCTCCCCAGGGTGACAGAGGGGTCTGCGGAGAGTGAACCAATCCAGCCATCCATGGCCAGAGAACGGGGAGGATTAACAGAGAAATGCATCATAGCTGTAGCAACCAGTGAAGTGTAGCAGACTGTATTTATTGACTCATTGACTGTATTGATTGTCTCAATTGATGAAAAGTCCAGAGACAACAGACAGACGCACAGCGGGTTATGCAAAATAAAAGAAAGAAAGAAAGAAAAGACGATGGGTCATGTTGGTATTTCATTGCATGAGTAAAGGAGCATTTCACAGCAAAACCCTGTTATTTTCAACACATAAGCATCCGCCCTGTTAGTCCTGCTGATCACACGTGTTTGGTAGTAAACCTCTGGTTACAGCACATTTCCCTGGCAGACATAATCTCATTCAAGTTAAGTACATACAGTAATGGCTTGGTAATTTACCTGGGCATGTATGTAGCTTTTCCTTGACAGCAAATTCTCTCTGACATTGACATTGTTCCAGCAGCGGTTTATTTAACACGCCATTAATCTCTAACGACAGAAGACCACGTCACAGCAGATGTTTGTTAACAAACTTGTGCTCGGTCCTCCGGTGTTGTTCTTCACCCTCATTGACATGTATTACTGTGACAAGAGGAGGGTCACGAGGCAAACAGTCCAGGACTGTAAGAGTTAACTGATATATTGGGTACCTTTTGGCAACAGGAAAATTGTTTTTGTCAAGATGCAGAATGGTTTGATCCATAGCTAACACTTGCTATTTGTAGTACATGGATTAATTTGTCAAATTATGCCAAAACCACTGAAACTGCACCACATCTGAGTGCGTGGTTATCAGTATGCTAATGTTCCACTATGCAGTGAAACAATCCAATTATTGAATGATGGCCACTGTATATCAGCTCTCTTATTGAATATGTGTGCAATTAATGAGTGCAGAGCAACCAGAACACTAACACTGAGTAAATTAACACTTTGGTAAACTTAGACTGACAAAAAAAAAGATTGTCTCCACTCAGAATATGGACAACTGAAAAGATGAGCAAATGTCAAAGGATTATTGTACTATACAGTATGTCTATCATTTTTCTCTTTTCTCTCTCCTCTAAAGCAGCAGGACAGTGTGAAAAGACATAATACAGAGCACTTCATGGCCTTAGCCATTGAAATAGAATATCTTTTTGTACTGGATGCTGGTGAGTGGGTGTGAGGGCAACAAACTGCAGGAAAGTAAAGGGAGAAGAAACAGGCAGAGTTTGCCCTTAGGGCTCATGAGGTAAGGACACTTAACTCAACGCATGCATTGCCATAGTCAACATGATTTTTATATCAGCTCTATGCTTTAAAAACAAAATGAATAAATCATCTCCTTTTCACAAATATAAATATATTTTATGTTTAGTATATACAATAATGATTTGCCATCATCAACAACATTAGTATTGTAGGGAGAGAAAAAGCATGTCAGTAAACTCTTGCTAATGGATACAGACACTGCAAAGACAGCCATGATTGATTGGCGTGCTCAAGCACTCTCTCTGAAGACGAAGCGAGACAATAGTAGTTTTATTGAGAAGGCTGGTGGTGTGGCTGCGTGCCGTGCCATGCCGCAGTCTACTAGTCCTGAGAGCTACGAGACTCACTGTCCTCCTCCAGCTCCCATTCAAAGTTCTGGCCGGTCATTTGGTAGAACATCATGTTAAAGGGTTTGTAGAACTTGTGCAGCCGCCGAATCACGTCCGGGTCAATTTTAGGGTGAGTTCTCCCTTTAGACTTGCCAAGGCATCTGGGAGTGCTGCTGTCCTCCGGCTTCTTCAGACACGGAAATCCTTTCGTTTTATTGAAGTAAAAGTGTTTGTCTGTGACGATCCGTTTGAGTCCCAAGAAGTCCTGCACTTTGGCCATCTCGCCTGCGGGATCCACAATGAGCCTCTCCCCGCTGACAAAGTGCATTTGGGAGAGAGGGAAATACTGCATCCAGCTCTCCAAGTGGAGCGCATATATTCCTATACGCAACGCGCTCCATGAAGCATCTATAAGACCCAGCGTCCGGTTCTTAAAAGCCAGAACCTCAAAGGTGGGGATCTCGGGTTTCTTGGACAAAGTCTGTGTGTAGTCTGAAATGGCTCTAGTGACAGGATTACGCACCACAATAATAAGCTTGATGTCCCTGGCCATGGAGTGGATGCGCTTTGGGGCATGGTTAGTCACAAAATAGCTGGGTGTCTTCTCCATGGTGATCTGCCCCTCCAGCGTTGAAGGCATCAGGTCTCTGGGAACACAAACAGGAGAGAGAAGAGGAAAAAAGCAGCTTAGCTTGGTATTATCCGCAACACCTCTTGCAGCGCAAATTAAATACCCAAGGACACAGTGCAAGCACATTTGGTACATTTATTAAGCAGTACATTATTTGAAATTACAAGTGAAAATAACTGTTATTATTACTGGACATTATGTTGCAAGGAGAAACATACAGCTAATTACATCCATGGAGTAATGCAGGAGATAAAAGAAAGAAGATGAAACGGCAGGCAAGCAAGTATGCTCATTGCTTAATTGACTCCATCTGTGTTACTCCAGGAGCTGTTTTGGAACTTTAATAATGAGTTCGTTGCATATCATTAATACTGGGGTGCCTGGGGTATTGTTTTGTCATACATTTATTATGCATGCAAGCCTCACACTCAGGCAGTTTTATTTCTTATGCACGTGCACTTCCTATGCAATGGGTGCAGGCATCACTTTTCTTCTCCTCTCTGTACCACGTTTAAGGTTAGGGGGTGTTCATTGAAGGCAGCAGTGATTAATTATCAGATTCAAGGTGATAATTTGTAGTACAATAGAAATGTCCCAGACTTGAGAAATTTATCCCGGGAAAAACGGGAAGCCATTTGCCATTGCCACAAATGTTATGAACTTGGTCTGTGAGAATGAGTTGTAAGAAACAACAGTGCGGAGGCAAGTATATCATACGCACAGAAGCAAGTCTTGTTTCTACAGTTTCTATTTGTGTATCAATAATAAAGCATAGCATTCGCCTCAAGCAAATCCTTATCAAATGTTTACACTGATGTGTATTCCTGTTTTCTTTGTTTGTAGGCTATGATTCAGTGCTAAATTGGTATATTAAATCCTCTGTGAGGATGAGCTCCACGATATAATGTAAAGTGAAACAGAATCTAAGCATGCACACTGTTTTACACACCAAATTAAGTAATGTTTGCTTGGAAATTAATGTATAAACAGGCAACCAAAATTCCAAATGATTCCATCTGGAGACTCACAGAGTTAGTGCAGAAAAATTCTCCATAATTTGGGGATAAAAGCTATTTCCTTTTCCCTGCAATATTTTTTCCATTAGGCTTCTCTGCACCCCATCAATCATTTGCATCTTGGACATATTCTAAATTAACTGTTCTCCAGCAAAGAATCCAATTTACTCTGCAAAACATAAGAGCTTTTATGCACATATCGACCACCCTCACACACACATGCACCCATGGATACTGGGCTGAAAGTCTCACAAGTGGCCTGGTAATTGCATCTCAGTAACAGTATTGCCTTCCTGATGGGTAATTTCCCTCCGGATTATGTTTGTCTCTTGACAGTATAGAACTGTGGTTACTTCTGGCCCTGTAATGGGATATTAAACATATCTACAGATAGCATAGTGACTAGAAAGAGTATTCGTTTTCATTATATTCCATCACTTTCCACACTTCCTCCCTTACAGTAATGAATGGCTAAAGATTTTTGTAACCTTTCAAGGACTTCCGCTCTGTCTGCCATTTAACTCAACTCCAAAGTACAGTAGGTGGTCTGAGGGGTGCAGCATCGCCATGTATGGTAAAAGAAAAAGCTCAGATATACCACAGTAATTCACCTTGAAACAACCGTTATCCTACTGTATGGACATGAGCTGCAGAGTCTCCCTGGTAATGTGCTGTGCATCTTTGGAGCATATCCAATTGACAGGACAGATGTACAATGTTCAAGGTTACCATTTTGAAGGCGTTCATAAAACAAGCTATCGTCCTCATTGGGCTCGACGCTAATCATCATACATTTAATTATAAAACAGTAGAAACTGCACAAGCCAAATGCATTGTTATGTTACTGAGGCTCCATGTTGATTGGGAAATCAGTCATGGATCATGTACATCTAAAATGTCAGAGGGACGGCGAGGCGGGACGGAAATCAAAATGCTGATAAACAAGCTAATTACTCCTCTGGCCTTGTAGTCTAGTGGAACTGGAGTAAACAAGAGCAAACCGTTAACGCTAGCTTTTTTTTTTGTCTCCACATCAGCTGCACAGCTCAACACAGGTCATTCAGGTGGGTAGCTAGATAAAATCCATAGCGCTAAAGAGGCCCTGCGAACCATCTGCTGTTTACTGCCTCAGACCGAGGACCTACCACATAACATTTACTTTCCTGCATTTCAACACATGTCCAAAGCTTTATTTAAATAGAAAGCAGAAGTGTGAAGATAAAGGTGCCTCATACTTGGAGCATGGAGTAACTTTTTTTGATCAGTTTTGTTGCATTGAGAGATATAATACGCAAATAGATAATACAGACAGACTAATAGCAGCTCATGCAGAATGTGACTCTGTGATACTTCACCGCACAGAAAATGGAGAGCCATTACATTTTCTTGGAAAACATCTGAACACAGTCTCATTACTGTTCTATAATTCGTAAAAATGCTGACAAAATCCCTTGGAACCAGATCCATTAAATGTAGCTAAAACATGATCCAAGTCAGACAAATATTAAAGGAGAAAATCAACCTTTAAAACTACATTTCCCCAGTTGTATTGAGATTTTGTACTCTAACTTTGGAAGGAAATCCATTTCACACCCACTCCACATGAAATTCAGATCCAGAGCATGTCCAGTCGTCTCTAAAGGTTGATTCATCATTCAGAACATGCAGTATACCAAATCACAGCAAATCTTTATGTTTGTTAAGACAGAAACTAATCTTCGCAGATAATCACAACTCTTCATGCCTAAACGCCCACCACAAAAGTGGTCTGGAACATGCCCAGGCATTTAACTCAATATTTCATTATGTTCTGTCAAACTAGTGTACGGGGAATATTTCAAGGCATGATGAGGTGAGGGATCACGCTAATTTACATTCACAGATACTAATAGGTCCAAGCTGTTTCTGGAGGAATGGAGTTTCTCCAGAGAAGCTAAGTTCCTACTAATAAACTCTGGCAGAGAAATGAAAGCTCCCCCAGTCTCTCATTTGGATTGGCTCTGCTGCAGAGTGTCAATCCAACAAGCTTCCTCCATGTCATGTCAAATACAATCAATTATCCTAAAGGAGTCCACTCATAATAAGCTTCTGAGTCCTCAGAGAGCACATTTTGGAGACGGTGCCATTGATGTGGACAGACTACTGTGAACCTCTAAATAATTCCTGGAAAAAAAATAAAAATAAAATATTGATAGTGTGACTTAAAGAAATGTGTCATTTTTTTGTTTTCTGTCAATATTGTCGAAGTGACAGGAATCTTTGTAGGATCCTTTGCAGAATGTCATTAAGGTTTTATTTAAGAGATGATGAAAGATGAAAGCCACAGTCAATTTTATGTACGTAAGTATTTTTGAAAAAATAAGTATCGGGCAATTTCTCAGTAAACCAGTGCCTTTACTGTCAGTGCAGGCAGACAATAGAAAGTATCACGAAAGGTAATTGTATTGAGGTATTACTCTGAGTCCGTCTGCAAATATCAATCGAGGGTGTAAGCGGCTATTCATCAACAACAGTCAGTCAGGACATTTGAAGTGAGAGATACTGTGGTCAGTTTGCAATGAATAATCCCATTATTACACCCTGAGTGACATGTTTGTGATTACAGCAGCACAAAGAACAAAGACATTGGTTTACTGAGAAGTGGAGAGAGAGAGAGAGAGAGAGAGAAAAAAAAAAAAGGTTGGTCAAATGAGTCAATCTTCACTCTACTCTCAACAAGTGGATGCGTACATGTTTGGCACACATAAAAACAAGCCTACAGGCCACAGCAAAGGGTCTTGGTGGGTCTGTTATGGAGTGGGCGGCATTGTTTTGTCACGGTTAAGGTGCAACTTTTAGAAGGAAAACAAATACAGAGTACGCTGCCATTCTCAGTGATCAGATCAGGCTCAAGTAATGGTGGAAAGTTTGGTTTGTTTTTCTCTTTCTCAACCTGAATCTGACCTTCCCACCTGAGTGCAGAGAAAGGATCTTTTAGGTGGGCTCGCCTTTACGCTATCCACTGGATCTAATAATGTAATATACACTAGACCTTCTGTATTTTTTTCTACATGAATCTTTTTTTCTCTTAGTATTATGCAAGTTGTCAGTCAGAGAAATGTGAAAAACTGACATTCTGCTACTCCATGCATTTGCAAAAACCGTATGACTATAGCTATAATAGTGTATAATAGCAGTAATTGTAGACTCATAAAGGGGCATGAAACATCAACATGTTTCTGATCCATTTCTGTCTTCACATTTGAATTTATACAGTGGGGCAAAAAAGTATTTAGTCAGCCACCAATTGTGCAAGTTCTCCCACTTAAAAGATGAGAGAGGTCTCCAATTTTCATCATAGGTATACCTCAACTATGAGAGACAAAATGAGAAAAAAAATCCAGAAAAATCACATTGTAGGATTTTTAAAGAATTTATTTGCAAATTATGGTGGAAAATAAGTATTTGGTCAATAACAAAAGTTCATCTCAGTACTTTGTTATATACCCTTTGTTGGCAATGACAGAGGTCAAACGTTTTCTGTAAGTCTTCACAAGGTTTTCACACACTGTTGCTGGTATTTTGGCCCATTCCTCCATGCAGATCTCCTCTAGAGCAGTGATGTTTTGGGGCTGTCGCTGGGCAACACGGACTTTCAACTCCCTCCAAAGATTTTCTATGGGGTTGAGATCTGGAGACTGGCTAGGCCACTCCAGGACCTTGAAATGCTTCTTACGAAGCCACTCCTTCGTTGCCCGGGCGGTGTGTTTGGGATCATTGTCATGCTGAAAGACCCAGCCACGTCTCATCTTCAATGCCCTTGCTGATGGAAGGAGGTTTTCACTCAAAATCTCACGATACATGGCCCCATTCATTCTTTCCTTTACACGGATCAGTCGTCCTGGTCCCTTTGCAGAAAAACAGCCCCAAAGCATGATGTTTCCACCCCCATGCTTCACAGTAGGTATGGTGTTCTTTGGATGCAACTCAGCATTCTTTCTCCTCCAAACACGACAAGTTGAGTTTTTACCAAAAAGTTCTATTTTGGTTTCATCTGACNTGACATTCTCCCAATCCTCTTCTGGATCATCCAAATGCTCTCTAGCAAACTTCAGACGGGCCTGGACATGTACTGGCTTAAGCAGGGGGACACGTCTGGCACTGCAGGATTTGAGTCCCTGGCGGCGTAGTGTGTTACTGATGGTAGCCTTTGTTACTTTGGTCCCAGCTCTCTGCAGGTCATTCACTAGGTCCCCCCGTGTGGTTCTGGGATTTTTGCTCACCGTTCTCGTGATCATTTTGACCCCACGGGGTGAGATCTTGCGTGGAGCCCCAGATCGAGGGAGATTATCAGTGGTCTTGTATGTCTTCCATTTTCTAATAATTGCTCCCACAGTTGATTTCTTCACACCAAGCTGCTTACCTATTGCAGATTCAGTCTTCCCAGCCTGGTGCAGGTCTACAATTTTGTTTCTGGTGTCCTTTGACAGCTCTTTGGTCTTGGCCATAGTGGAGTTTGGAGTCTGACTGTTTGAGGTTGTGGACAGGTGTCTTTTATACTAATAACGAGTTCAAACAGGTGCCATTAACACAGGTAACGAGTGGAGGATAGAGGAGCCTCTTAAAGAAGAAGTTACAGGTCTGTGAGAACCAGAAATCTTGCTTGTTTGCAGGTGACCAAATACTTATTTTACCGAGGAATTTACCAATTAATTCATAAAAAATCCTACAATGTGATTTCCTGGATTCTTTCCCCCCATTCTGTCTCTCACAGTTGAAGTGTACCTATGATGAAAATTACAGGCCTCCCTCATCTTTTTAAGTGGGAGAACTTGCACAATTGGTGGCTGACTAAATACTTTTTTGCCCCACTGTATATTAGACCTGTAATGAAACTCTGGTGGAAATTCAACTACAAAAGGCCACCTTGCCCTGACACTCCTCACTCACACCTATTACTTTACTCCGTATCCTTTTATCCAATTAGTATGCTTCATATTCCTCACACTTTTATTGCCAAACCAGTCAGTCCATTTATTTGGGTTTTAGGGTTCCTGCTGAATCATTTAAGTAATTATTTCTTTGGTCAATTCCAAATCCAACAAGTCCTCCAAACTAAATGAACAAAAACAGATACTAAAATAATACAACATCCTACGATATTCAGTTTTGGTTGAAACTGTTTCAGAGAGGTGTTGCTTCTATGTTATGGTCATTGTGGAGAATGTAGTTTGTGGTGTTGTTGAATTGTATTGCATCATACTGAGGGGTGTTTCAAATATTTTGTCCACCCCATTGAAATCAAACATCCTCACGCTACTTCTGCCATTGCTTTTGAGAGACAACAGTCACAATTTGCATTTCCACAAGAGGTTCTAGTCAAGTAAATGTAAACATAGGTTGTCTTAAAGGCCCTGAACACGTCTTTTCTCAATCACCTTCTTACTGTAAATGATGGGATCCTACATGAACACAAACTTTTCTGCCAAAGTTAGAACCGTTTTGGTTATTTCATGTGAGGAATTTATGTTAAGTTCTTCTTCTTTCTTGGTTCTTCTCACTGGTATGAAGTGGGCGGGCTCACTTGGACAAAGGTGATGTCACTTACTTCTGTGCACCAATTAGGATTTAGCAATATATGAATCAAAATCTTTTGACAGTTGGTGGGTCGTTTGGGCACTGTCAATCAAATCAGATAAAACCACATCAACACAGATTTTTTTGGAGTGTGTTGGGTTTTTTTAAATTTATTTTTTTACATTGTTGCTTATTTAGTCAAGAATATTTATAATTTTAAAATACTTCAGATTTGAAACCACGTTTTTGTTTGTCTGCTGAGGACAGCCTCTTAACCTATCTATTTAATATGTTTTACATCCAATATGCTTATCACTGTTGTCCTTCAGTGTGCCACAGTACTCTGCTTTCGATCACACTTCTTTGAGGCCATCATCTCACCTACACAAATTCACATTTCTGAGCCTGGTGGTTAAGCCGATTATCCTGTCATAAATTAATCAAGTTGTTCATCTACATTATTATTGTGGGTCTCTCCTGAGTGCATTTAGTTTTAGTGACAAGTAAACCATGTCTGTTGAATGGCAAGAAGAAAAAGTGCTGAGACTAATTAAAACACAACACAGTCTCCCTACTCCAAATAAGCCCATTATACTTATACTTCTGCAGGACTGTAGGCTTCAACAGAACAGTTGAAGGCAGAAGTGACAGCTGGTCCTGATCAAAACCTTATTCCCCGTTCTCTTCCTGAGATCCCCTAAAGACCGTCCCACTTCCAACAGTGGGCAAGCCAGGTACTTCTCCCCCCACATCACCAGACTGCAGCTCTGAGATCTGAAGCTGTGTTCAGATACCCTTTGGACATAAAACATCATAAAATAAAGCGTGGCGACGAGGGAAACTATGAGGATGTTTGGGATGCTGTAACACCCAGCATCATTATTCCATAACAGTGCATGTGAGCTGGTAAATTAGGCTATTTTTAACTGTATTAAAGTCTGGGGAGAAAATTGAAGCAATCTTATCTCAAATCAGAGACTCAAAGGAGGATATTGCTTTTTTCCAGCTTCAGTGTCTAGTTTTAACATTACTCGCTATAAAAAGGCATTGAATGCCTCACAAACCTAGAAAGAAAAGAAAAATCTTACATAATGGCTCATCTGTGCTCTAATAAAAGAACAGCAGTCTGCCACTCCTCTGAAAGATGATTTACTTCTTTTAATGTTCTTTGCTTGTTTGTTTATTTGCCTTTGGATGAGAGCACTTCAGGCTACATTCATTCAATTTGATCACAATTGCCCTCAATATTCTGTTATTGATGTTGCCACTACAAAAACAAGCAGTCACGATGTGCTGGACCCCGCTCTGCGGCAGCAGCAAACACACCCATAGAAAAAACGAACGGTCGGTGTCATTTATTGTCAAAGTTGGAACACAATAGTTATTTGCAAAGGATAACAATATTAATATTATTATTGGCATCTAATGTTCTCTGCTTTTTTGTTCCTGTTTTTTAATTAACATAAATATCCTGTCAGTGGTGTTTCAGTTAAAACTATAGAAGTTAAAGGTTAGACTTTTATCTATATTAAACAACAAATGATTTTTCAGTCATTTCTGTGTCTTCCAACAGTATTCTCTTACACCCTCTCCAAATGTGTATTAGCTCAAACAAAAGCACAAAACGGCCAACTGTAATTGGAAGTCACACCTGAATACGTCAAAGTCAAAGGCTAAAATTTACATCCTAGAAATGTTGCAGATTCGGCTCACTTAAGCAGAACCAATTAATATGACAGTTTGAACATGATAGATTTCCTTGCCGGAGAAAAATAGACGACACTTCAGGATCCAATCATTTCACTAAAGTTGACCGCAGATAAAACTCTGCACTATCTGACTGCAGCATATGAAGCAACATTTTACATCAATTCTCCGTTATTGTTCATTCGTTACATGACATATTCATGATATTTAATAAGGCATACTTGTATTAAGTGGGCTCATCTGAGGTAATTGAAGTCCAACACTATGTATAAAATTATCAAATGTATTTTCAGAATGAGAGCATTCCTGGCATTTGCCAGATTTTATTCCCAATTAGGCACTGCACACCAAGCCTGCAGTGATGCAGCATATGACCACATGACAAGATTGAAGGGCATCAATTACTGTGTGGATAAACAAATGGCTTCAGAAAACATGAACTGCTTTCCATCAGAGCAAAGCCATATGGCTGAAGCCATCATCAGAAACAAATGGAATAAAACCGGTCATTAAACAGCATCTGTGTCTGATTTAATTCTTTGCAACAGAGCAAAAATGATTTTTGTTTCATTTTGAATACAGTTTATAGTACTGTTGATACAATACCCGATTCTGCATGTTGCCCAGAGGTATGTTGAACTTGGTGTAGAGAAGGCTTACGGGAAAAAGAGGTTATTTTTTGGCAGCACTATCAGTTAAACACCTGAACATGAACCTTTCCAGGAAATTACCTATCACAGTCACTCTTTTCTACATTTTTTTTTCCCAATTCATTATGGAGCTGTAGGTCAGTGTGACACCACAAAGGAGGAGGCTGCACAAACTTTTTCCATCCTCTGTGGGAGACATTAGCGCATATATCCAGAAATACAGATAGAACTTGATGCAGAAAATTTGGCAGTTTTTTCCTTTTATAGAAATTTAAGGTAACTCACAAAATGTCAGGATGAATATAAGGGAAGAATTATGGAAGGCAAACTTGTTACTTTTGCTATTTCTCATATCACAAAAATTGGTAAAGTGTGCCATAAAACTGCTGGGAAATGTCAGCGTCGGTCTCTGTCTGCCCAGAGAACAGCAATACTACCGCTGGGTCTACATATTTCATCAACCTTTAGGTGTTTACATTTTCCACAAAGGGAGGCTAGACTTTGAGTCGACAATAGTATCTGGTCATTGGCTTTATGAACTTCCTTCATCTGTGTGCAAAGAAATGCTCCACACAAAGCAATGTTCCTCAAACTGCTAAACTGCACATTCAACTTAAAAATCAGTAACAAACTTGATTATTAATAAGCTGTGTTTTTGATGCAACAAAGCACACATGATGACATACAAAGGCCATTTTGTTGACTTTTCTGAGAGTTGTGACCATTGATATGATTTTAAATCAAAAGCTCCCCTTTTCAAAACAAGCAGATTTTCCAAGAAAATTTTACATGTTTCACAAGTTAACGAGTTCAATTTGATAGGGAAGATAGAAATGAAAATGTTTTGCTGCATTTTTTTCCTCTATCACAGACAATTTTCAAGCTCAGCGGGAATTTCACAGGGATAAATGGTGTGGGAGTCTTGTAATTTGTCATGAATTAAAATGAGCGAGGAAATAAGACGACAAAAGACAATTTTTCTCCACAGCCGTAAAATATTTATATAATGATGAGCAGAAAAGAGTTAGCTAGTTTAGTTTACTTGCCAATCCATGACTTTGAATTCCAACTAAAATGGAATATATTATGATTCAGGAGTGTCTCTCTCTATACTCTCCAGCCTTCAGTTTTATGTTTCAAATCCTCAGTGGACTAATCGCGTTGGTGTTGAATGCCCAACAACCTCAACAGTGATGAGAACTGCTTCTAGCATGTAACTCTCTTTCTTCCTGAGCCAGTGAAGACAAGGCCAGGTCTCCATCACATGCACCAGATTGTGTGAAGTGCTAGTCGGGCAAAAAAAAGCCTTGGAAGATTGTGTAATGACTTGTGTGTTACCTCGTTTTGTTATGTGTCCATCATTAACACTATAGGTCTATATCTACAGTGTCCCTTCCTGCTCTTTACCATTCTTAAATGTTCCACATTTTCTGTGATAACTTCTTTCCTTCTAAAATGGATCACTGAGATGATTTAATGAAGAACTGTAGTGGAATAATAATTGAATAAAAATGTAATTGAATTAGAATTCTTCTGTATGTCCACTGCAGTAGCGCCTCCATCAACAGAAGTGCTACCAATGCCTTGTGACTCCTGTTTGACCCCTTGCTATAATGGCAGCACACTAACATGGAATAGCAGTGGAATGTGTATTGATCCTGCCATTTAAATAGTGGCACAACTTGAAGGGCTTTAAAATGAGTCTAAAAAAGTAAAATGTATGTGAAGTGTTCAGTCAGCAATCTACAGCTGCAACTGGTCAGCAACTAAACGTGACAAACAGGAATGATTTTCTCTCTTGAGGAGGGATGCGAGTCCCCGATAATAGATCATTTCAGACGATCCACCACCATATTTATGATCCCGGGCTGATAGCCCTTTGTAAACAGTGTAATTAATTTTAAACATGGTGTGAATCATGCATGATAAGTTACTGTATAGCATGTTGATACTGTCAGTAAATTGTCAGACTGTTATTCCTGGTAATGGAATCCTGCAGGTATTTTATATATAGTTCTGAGGAATATCTCCCACATACCTATGCTTTGGTCTTTGCATTTAGGAAAGACAAAAGAGGAGGCATGAAATAAATCTATTACCTTTGTATGGGAGATTTACCAGCTCCCTATCTCTCTTTCTTTGCCCAACGATCTCTCACATATGTTTAATACACACAAAAGGCACAATGGTGTGTAGTGTGCTGCAAAGGCACCTTAAATACCAATCAAACACTGTGGCACAAGTTAAATTCTTTTCAGCTGCTGTGGCAGGTCATCTGTGCAGGTTGGCCCACCCCTGTACTCGCTGTAAAATATTGATGTTGGCTGTAGCGAAAGAAGAGAGAAAATGGATAGAAATGGGTCCTCAGTAGATACAGTACGGGAAAAGGCTAAAATGTGGAAGGGAACTGGTTATGTGCCAACAGTGCAAATTTTATTGCTTCTTGAATTCAGGATTCATTATTGTTATACCAGGACAGATCAACATCAACTGATCATTCGGTACATTGTCTTGTTTTGTTAAATTATTCCCCTCATTCCCTGTATTCTCCATTCTTCTTTATGCCATTATTCTGTTTGATTAGTTAGTATGTCACCCTTAAAAAAATAACCGTGACCTTAATCAGGTACTCTGTATTCCTTATAAGGTCTACTAGTGATAACATTTATTGTATAGTGGTAACATGACTGAAAACACCACCAATCAGACAGTTAGCATAGCACCTACCAACAGAAATGGATGTTTTTTGTTTTAAAAACTGCAAAGAAATGACTGCAGATTATTTCAATTAACTTGTGCAGTATAACAACAATTACATTCTGTATCCAAAAACACAATATTTATCTCATTGTCTCCTACATGTTCTGCATTTATAAACCTGTGGGCTGCCTTGCAGCATCTGCTGGAAAAGTGTTGCTGCCTGCGTGTGCCGCTCATAAGCTTTCACTTTAATGTTTGAAGCTTGTTGTAAAAGTACTTTTTAGTAAGAAATGAACCCATAAACAAAAAAATTTGACTCGTTTACTAATGTGAGGGGGTGGCCCATCATTGATGAAAATACAGAGAAGTACATGTATTCATTTTTGTGAGAACTTCTTCTCTAATAGTAATAGTGGAAGTGTTTGCATTGTAAATGATGAGGTAAAACTCCTCAGAGTGAAACGTGTGATCAGAAGAGCCTGTCTTTTAAGCCAGACTGCACTTTGAAAATGACTAAACCACACAGCAGTTCACACAATCATTTGGACTGTCATTTGCAAGGATAAACAATTGATTTTTCTGGTAATCTCCTTTTCAACTAATTTCCATCATTGACAACACCACTTATGAACCGTTAAAACCTTTAACCTTGTCTTGGCCTGTTGTACCTGTTTATTGATTGTGCTGAGAATCACTATTATTAACAATACACCCTTGAATCCTTCGTGTCGGTGAGTGCACTGATCTTTACACACACATATACACACACATACACACACACACACACACACACACACACACACACACACACACACACACACACACACACACACACACACACACACGCTAGTATCCGTGACATGAGGGACAATTCACTTTATCATCAGTGTGTTTCATCAGAACAGCTGGAGGGAGTCTAGAGGGAGCTCTAATTTAAAGCACAGCCACAAACTGAACTGTTGAAAATAAATTACTACTGAAAGGTTTGAGAAATACAGTTTTTGAACAAGAATTTATGGCAATTTAAAAGGAAAGTGTGAACAAAATAACTGAGCGGCTAAATATCAATTAACTAAAAGACATTCTTCAAATGGCAGCATTTCTCAGTGAAGTGTCACAGCTGAAATCTCTGGTGTGTCTAAAGTAGTTAAAATGTTGTTAAAGTTGACATTATGATGCTTTGATCCAGAAAACAGATGAAACGGCGAAATCATGTCCAAGATAATTACCAATAAATTAAATATGGCAAATAAATGAGTATTGCTTTAAACCTGTTACAGCTATAAAAGATCATTCAGACATTTATTATAAACAGCAGAACAGTCACAATTAGGTTTCCTGTCAAAATACATCACATATGCAGAAATATTTTAAAAGGGGCATCATTTTATGTCCCTGTGATTTAAATTTGTTGAGGCAGAGATGTTTGTATTCTGTAACATCTGGATGCAAGGAAATAGGCGGCTAAGAATGTTATAATCATGCAGACAAGGCCTACAGTAAGCTGCTCCATTACGGGCTAAGCTGACCTATCAGTGGGGCTTTTGCTAATCCAAATTGTGCTTTAGCTGGCAGAGATTGCTCAATTCAAACAGTCTGCTGGGAGAAAAAAACCCCAAATAGTTCACCTGCCATGTGAGCTGCTATATCATTTATAAGACATTTATCTCCCACTATCATATGTGCACAAAAGCTGAGCTATTTCTTTCATTTGGAAAAGCTAATTTCCATGGTGGATATTCTATTTGCTTACCATATAAATGCCAGCTATGACCAGTCCAGAGTGCCTTAAGCGTGCTTTCATTTGACACAAGCTTAATAGCCTCAGCTGCCATACTTACATCATACTCAAATGTGTTGAGTGACAGTTATATTTACAACTGCAGACAGGGAAAAACTCAGAAAAGGTTCTTTTATGTAAGATTTATTGTTTACTTGTAGAAGAAGCACGTGAATGTTTTCTCTTATGTCTGACAAACAGCCCTTTGAGGGTGCTTCTGTTTTTAGAGTGTCATTTTTGGGAAATGCAAATGCAGAGTTTGGCATCCTCCAGTTCTTGTTTTGTCTTCTGGGAGTTTTTTTTTTTTTTTTTTTTTACTGCGACTTTTCCACCAGGTTAGCTGTTCTGTTCCAAAGCTGAGTATGATTACAGCTAATATCAGCAGCTCACAGTTGGCTCCACAGATACACTGTGTTAGCCAGGCTGACATGACACGGGGGAAATCAATTTGCTACAGTCATATAATGGTTGGTTATTTAATCACTGTTAGATTTAATCTAACACCTTAATCTCAGTGGGTTGCTTTTCCTCCTGGAGTTTCATACCTGCAGAAGACAGAAGGGATTAGAGTCCACTATGAAAAGCACCAAACTCTGCAGTATGAGTGGGTTCACTGTGCTGTCAGAAAGAAAACATGAAAATTGAGACTAAACAACCACTCCATTAAATGTCTCTCTTTCTGTCATGTATATTTAATTATTCTCAGAATCAAAGCATGGCAAGTGCCCTCCCACTTTCACTGAGTCAAAGACCTGCAACCATAATATTGGATGAACCAGTGGCCTCAACAGAATGTGCAGAAAGCCTCTGCAGGACCTCTAAACTATTCATTATGGCTGTCCCGCATTATTTCTGATGGTTACAGCCCCAAAACCAACAGAAAGATATTCTTTACTGTTGAGAAAATGGCCAGACAACACCTCGGCTGTGAATTGGCTGTTTCAAGTCATTGAACATCTCGCTGGTTTTCAATTCTCAAGATGGGAGGAGATATGAGGATGTAATCCTTGAATGGATCTTGGTATAGCCCTCAGCCCTTTGAGCAGCTTGTTTGAGCACTTCCAGTAAACCCCCGTGCACACCCTTAATCTCCCTAGCAGAGGTATTTTGACACAGCAAGTGAATTTGCCATAAACACACATCACAAATTCAGGATAATGTTTTAGAGATAACTTGTGTAATCCAGGCTGCCAAAGGGAGAGCTTAAAGAGGAATGTGTCAAATGTTTATAGATAGAATAAAACCAAATATTAAACCTTAATCTCCAAAGGTTTTTTTTCTATTGTTGTCCTCATATGTCCTGCTCTATTCTGGGAGTTTAGGGAAGATCAATTACAATGATGATTACATGATGCAATGATGTAAGTAACCTAAATAAAACATATTTTACAAAATGATGGGATAAAAGAATTTAATCAAATATTTAATTTGACTTAAGATACTTTTTAATTTGTATTTAAACTGCAGAGCAACATGATTCTAAATTCTAATTGTCACACAAATGGTTTTGAGTATATTCCAGTTTAAATCGGCACAACAGACAAAATACTTCTTTGAATAAATGTTAAAAAGACAAAATAAAATTCAGGTACTAAAATAAAATTCAGTGACTAAAGTTAAGTGATCTTCATCCAAATGTTTTTTCCAAGTAATTTCATGGAATGACTGAGTGCTTCAGTGTCACAAAGCAATTTGCAATTAATTTAGAAGACAAGGGTGTTAAACGCAAAAAGATGGCCGCTGCCCTAAACACATGAACAGAATTCTGTTGGGAGATGTGCCTCCACTTCACTGCTGTGTCATCTGAACAAGTGCAACGTGATAAAAATTGCAGTTATCAGTTTTAATTCTCGTGTAGTTGAAGCACAGAATAACCTTCATAAATTGTGACCTCTTGTTACAGTATTTTTAACATTTTAAATATCCTCTGATGTTGCTTTCACTTTCTGTGCCATTTTTAAGTGGAAAACAATGTCTATTAATTAAATGTTTAATGTGCGTTACTGGGATTTAACATACATACATACATATATACATAATAACATGGTTTTGTAAGTGTGAGTGTTTTAGTATTCTGCATAGACCATTCGGGAGAGGGCAGGGGGGGAAAGGAACGAATTTCAAAATATAGCCAGTGATTAACTCCTTAGCCGGAGCAGTCACACTTGATCGCTCCCACAAACTGCTTTGAGCATCATGAGGTCACATTTTCTCTGACAGCAGGTCAGAGAAATACAACTAAAACAACCACTTTCTTTTGATGTTTTGTCTGAAAGATAGCTAACACCAGACACAGTTCTGATCCAAATGATAGCACGTACTTTGTGCCACACAAGGCAATTTACTTGCACAATAAGCCACATTTGGGCCATCACCATGTATGTTTCAGTATACCTTCACTGTCAGAGGCATTGTACAGCATTAAAGTAAACAGCCTAGATAAGAACTAACAGCTGAGGACTATACTGTATATGGTGTGGATATAGCACCATGGAAACCATTTGCTTTCGGATAACATGTGGTTGATGCTTAGGAAACCTGCACCACTTGCACCTGAGGGTGGCACGTATGCTGCCTGTACCTCAACCTGCTGCTCAACAATGCCATTGGATGCCTCTATGCACATACATCTAAAGAGCATCTCCCACCAGTATCATGTGGTTGAAGGATGAAATTTTATTCTAAAAAAAGCGCAGGTGTAAGCCACATCATTTATTCCCAACAGGTTTACTTTTGGTTATGGTATGTCAGTGCTATGGTTCAACTTGGCTGCAAATCTGCCATCATTCCCCACCAAATCTGTGCACGGCATTGGCTGTTTATTTGGCCCACATCTCTGCCAAGGAAAACTTGCTGACTGGATAATGCACTGAGAGACATACTGTGTATCACACTATCCCCATGCACATACTTATTAACTGATAAATGCATATTTGCATAGCAATGTGTAGACTCTATGGTCTGTTGAACGTAAGTTCATGTTGTCCTTGTACCGTGTTTGTCAGTTAAAATGTAGATTTTAGAAGAGTTTATTTCTGCACTTCTGCTACCAAACAAATCCTTGTACACTGATTGTATCTGAATATTTCTGGTAGCCAGAGGGGGGGTGGCTCTGATTTCATTTTCTGATGGAATATTTTTCAGAAGTTTACTCGATTAAAACCTGCTTAATTATAAAGCTGAATGCTAACTTCATTACTGCATATGTTGACAGGTGTGGATTCATTTTCTGAGATGCAAACATATTGCTGACCATAAAAATCCTTTATCAACAACCAACACGTAAAGTAGGTACACTTCCAGCACAGAGGATAAATGAGTTAAAGCAAATTATCCATATGGGCTGAGTAGCATGTTTTAATTACTTGTGAAACCTGCTCTGCTATCTCTAGCTGTCTGCATTTCATATCAGTATTCAATTAAGCTCTGTGATCAGATGATTTGACAGAGCAAACTGCATTGCAGCTTTTTGGTGCTTCCTGTAATGCAAGAGAGTCTTACACTGAAGGTATATTACAAAGATGCCATATGTGGATACATGTACCCAAATGTAAATTTAAAAAAATCTTCTTTTTTTGAAACATGCCATTTTCAATAACACATGGCAAATTCAATGTTTGCTGTTATCGTGACTTAAATTCCCATTCTATCTTTCAAACAACAGAAAACTGGACTTTAAACAGTTGTCTTTTCTCCATCAGTGCCCAGGTTTCCTTCTGTGAGGCAGTGAGTTCTGTGTTAGTGTACATCATTGACCACTGTGAGCTGCACACCATTGAAGCTGACCAATCCTTGAACTCTCCATGTTACGCTGCAGTGGATGTGGACCCTCCCCTTGTATGAAAGAAATGCTCAGGTCATTTGAAGAATATAATTTTACTATCAATCTGATCTCATAAATTGAGTTGGACACTGGGGTGTGTAAAGTTATACAATAAATTAATTGCCTAATGACTCTTGCACATACAAGTAATATATTCTCATGATAGCAGGGATAGAATTGAGGGCTTCTGGAAGACTTATGCTTTAGTCAAGAGCTTACAAAAGCAGTGAACAAGAGTCCGTTGTAGCTCACTGTTAGCAGATGTGTCTTGTAATCTTGTAATGGCAGTTCAGATATCATTCATAACACTATGTGACTTAATACTCTCTTCAATACGGATCTGTTCAGGCAATAAATGCGCAAGGAAAGCTGAAAACTACTTCGCCAAAAGTCCTCTCCAGTGACTTTATCAGCTCATTCAAATGCCAGAAAAGCGTTAAAGGAAAACTGTTTGTTTGTTCAAGTGATGTATGATTATCTCCAGCAGTCAGAAATTTTGTGTAAATGAGGCTCCGGAGTGAAGTACAAGAATGAGGGCAGGAATAACCAGCTGCTATTTCATTTAACACTACAAGTGGTACAAAGTGGTACACCTATTTTCTTCTGAGGAAACTTGGTAGGAAGGCAATTGTTTGTGTTATTTTCATAATTTCCAGAGTAGTAGTACTTGCATCATATTGTATGTATTTATTTCCTGAACTGGACTCTACCATCCACTTCTAAAATCCTTCTAAAGTCCTATAGAAGTATCTGTCCACTGTATGATTTTGTGTACTTTTGATCTGTGTTTTTTTTCATGATTTGGGCTAGGCCACTTAGTTCCAAATAAGACAAATGCTACAATAATGCTACAGCATAGAATTATATTTGATTATTATTAATATTAACTTTATGTGTATAGCACCTTTCATGCAAAGATGCAGCCCAAAGTGCTTTACAAAACAGGATTAAAAACAATGTTAGGTCAAAGAAATTAATGAAAATATACAACAACATGTTTGCAAACAATGCAATAAAACATCAAAAACAATACCAATAAAACCAACAGAAAATAATTATATAAATAGTAAAGATAAAAAAAATTAAGAGCTGACAAAGCTGGATTACCCCTAACTAAAAGCAAGATTGAAAAGATAGGTCTTTAAAGAGGTACTTCACACTTAAACGTGTTTTTTGAGCTGTAAACTAAATGGTATGACTGTACTGTGATGAAACACATGAATGCTGGTGTAAATTAATTGACATTTCTTACCAAATGTATAAAAATCGGCATTTCATGGGTTGAAAATGGCTCAACACGCCATCTACTGTTTCAAATCAGCCCTGAACCTGCGAGGCCAATGCTGAGATAGAGTCGACTGGTTGGGACTTACCTACGTCATGAAATTTATATAAAAAAGAGTCTAATCAGTGTCTGTCAGTCTCCCCCATGTCCCCTGACCCACACACAGTACGCAGCCACGAGGCTACGCCCCCTACAGTCGTTGTTCCCTCACTCGATGCATTTTTTAAATTTGCTGGAAGAGAGGGTTCTAGAAGAATCTGAGGGTGGAGTTACACGTCAACTTTTAAAATACCAAGGGTTACTGTTCTAAGATCCAAAGGGAGGTTATTCCACAGTTTAGGGCCAAAAAAGCTGAAAGCAGCCTCAACAGGTAGTCACTGATATACCTATGTGCTAGGTTATGTAGGGCTTTCTAAACCATTGATTTAAAGGACTTTTTGGACAATAGTGTGCTTCCAGCTGTGTGGCAAGAGGAAGGGAAGGCCTCTTTCCTGTTTCAACATGACGATGCCCCCGTGCACAAAGCCAGGCACATAAAGAAATGGTTTTCCCAGTTTTGGTGTGGAAGAACTTGGCTGTCCAGCGCAGAGGCCTGACCTCAACCTCATCTAACACCTTTGGGATGAACTGGAACACCGACTGTGAGCTGTTGTGGCTGATCCCTTGTGGCTGAGCAAATCCCTGCAGCCTTGTGGAAACCCTTCCCAGAAGATTAGAGGCTCTTATAGCAACAGATTAACGCCCATGGTTTTGGAACGAGATGTTCAGCAATCACATATGGATGTAATGTTCAAGTGTCGTTGTATCTTTAAAAAAAAAAAAAAAAAAGAGAGTTACTGTTTTGTATTATATTCCACTATGTTGTTCACACCATCATTATGCAAAACATAATATGGTTGTTTTTGTTCAGTTTTGGTAGAATTAGATTCACAGTGCATTCATTTTTGTCAGTTCCTGTAGTTTCTCTGAACAGATGTTGTTGTGATTAATATTACACACCACAGTCGGCTTTCACACAACAAGGATTTACGCTTCATGGTTTAAACTGGAAATTTCTGTTGGCCTCTCCCACTGCTCGTATCTTGAAGAAATCATGAAACTAAGAGTGGTTTCAACAGGGATAATCTCAGATGAACTGAAATGGGTATAGAGTTATTAATGCTTTTAATGGACAGTTCGGCAGTTTGTATGTTAATATTCACACACTGCAGAAGCATATAATGTGTTGCTGGTTTTTCCAGTTGTAACAAGCTCAGGAAGAGTTCTGGTGCTTGTCTGGGGGAGGGTTTGTGAGCCAGGAGAATTTCAGGGCATATTATGAGAAACAATATTATCACGAGGTCCACCTGATGATTGCCTCATTAGAAATGGTCTCCACATTGACTTTTACCTCAGCAAGACAGAAGGCTATTAAAAGATGCTTTATTCTCCTTCTGGATGTTAATTATTTCTCACAGCTAAGGATGCTGACATCTCAAACAAAAACCTGAAGTGACCAGCCTCAGTCCTGTCAGAGGGAGTTGAGATAAGCCTCGTACGCATTCATTTTTCCCCCTGTTTATATTTTGTTTGTTTAAATGACCATGAATGATGAGGTACCATCATGATAATGTCATCTTTGCAACCAAGCATACTTCTTTTACACATTGCATTTCTTAAACTGATCTTTGTCTAACCTGATAGCAAAGAAGAGGAAACTAAAGTCTCTATACATCTGCTGCAGACATGTGGGACAGAATGATTAAGTCTGAGAGAAAGACTTATTATTGATAAAGATATGGTGCAAGTCCCATTTGGACAGCTCCATATTCATGATGACTTAATGTGCAGCTTGTGACAAGCACAAACCAATCCCATGAACACGTTGTCAGACATTCCCAATAAAGCCTGTAATTATTAATGTTGCTTAAGTGCTCCAAAGCAGAAAAAGTGTTCGTTTTGACTTATTTTATTAAGGGAAGCAGCTTGCTTGAAAGAAATCTGGCTTTTTCTTCTCAGCACAGTTGGAATCCCTATACATTTAATTAATTAATTAATTAATTAATAACTGCTTCTTGAGACAAAACTCAAGGCGCTGGCAAACCCAAGATGTCTTTAAAGGGATGAGGTCTTCTCAGTTTATGACACTGTCTAATTGCTCCCAGGTAATTAAAATGTCTAACTAGTGTGTTTGTATACCTTTAAGGTTAAATTTGTTATCCTTGACTGTGTTTTTTGATGTCCCTGACATACTAATAATCAAATCAGGCACTTATTATGTTGATTTGATTAGTATTTAGCAACATAGTGTACCCATGGCATTTCCCTTTTATTCTCAGAACAGATGTTCAGTACAATCTGAGGGAGCACCATGGGCATGTAAAAGAAGCTGTTAAAGCACATATTAACAAGCTATTCTATACTCTGCATACTTACAGATTGAATATTCAAATTCATTGAGTATGATTAAAATGAATTAGTTTAAAAAAATCCACATAAAAAAATAAATGAATAATAAAAAAGTAATTGTCATAATAGCCATTTTCTACTACGGTATCATCCCAAAGAATATGGAAGGCAACATAATATAGAAGTAAACAAAAGCAGCCTTCTGCAACAACCTTGGTTTTTTGTCAGCTGAAATGACGATGGTCGCTAGCAGATGAGTTTTTTGCTAGCGTGAGATAATGCTAATGCTAATGCTAAAACTCCATGAGTTGGCTGACTCTTTCTCCAGCTGATCTTTTAATGTTACCAACAATTGGTTTTAAAACAAGAACTTACTACATACATGATATCATGCTAAAAGACTAAGGCTAAAGCTAGCCTAATTGTCCCAGGCACGAGGGCAGCATCTTCACTGTTGTTGAAGACATGGAAATAAAGGAGCAACATTGTTCTACCTTAGAGGTAGTTAGTCTTAGTTTTATAGTACTATAGCCTAGTACTAATGTAATTAAAATGTTTGTTCTAACATAACTCTTGGATGGTTTGGATGCTCACTCTAGAAATACTTGGACAAGTAACTATTTTAAAACAGTTTGCTTCACTTTTACAAGATAAAAGGATGAGGAATAACGGATGAGTTTGGCAAATGAAATGCTATGTAATGCAAATTTTGCTGGAGCTGCTGGAGTGTAAACTTCCATGAACCAAATAAAGGCAGAGCTGTTTGTTACTCTAAACTGTGATATTGTATTGGTATTGTATCTTGGCTCCCATGCAGTGGATATGTCAGACCTGAACAGGTCTTTATTTTAATGTAACCTGTAACCTCACAAAATAGTTATCTAATAACACGCTCCTTGCCTTTGGAAATCATGCTAGGTTACTGCTGTGAGTAGTAAGCTAGCTAGCTCGACATGCTAACCACTTCATCTTAAATTAGAGCAGATAAACACATTGTTTATTTCATTCCTTGTACTTTTGCTCTTGTATTTTTGGTTTTGGAAGGGCTAAAAAATCCAAAACCAAAAAATCCAAAGTTAAACAGGCCTGTCATGCCTAGTTATGGTTGCTAAACTATGATTGGTTGTTTACTATTAGAGGGCGGGGTTTAGCAAATGATCAATTTGTAAGGTTACTGTCACCTTTTATCCATTATTTAACACAAAGCTCCTTTCCTCCATCATAGTTAGATGTTCTTCACAAGGCTTCTTATGCTTTAAAAACATCACTTTCAGTAGAGAGTGTTTCGTGATGCTTTGATATGACACTCTCTCTTGCAGTGTTTTCAAGTGCATGTTTCTTGGCCCCAGACAATCCTCCACCTCTCCTGCGAGCTGAGTGACAGAGTGTCCCATCTGGCTGTCATCTGGCCTGACCATGACAGAGAAGCACATGGTTGCATACACATTTCTCTGCGCCGAATCTGCCTATGGCACTGACACTATCTCAACTGTGTCAGACCCTGAAAGCTAACGCTACTGTCTGTAATAGAAGTTTGAGGTTGCTCTGAAAACCTGTCCAGACACGTCATTGTTGTTCCTTTTAGCAACTGTAACTAAAGCAGCAACACAACACACACAATGGAAGCTCACACAGCCCAGCAAGAGCCCAGCTGGCAGTTTGGTGTATTTTTTCATAAAGGAACAGCAATCCCCCCCTCATACAAAAATATCCAAAACCCCTGGTCATGCCAAACATAGTAATCTGGAAAACCTTCTAAGCATATTCTCTGATTCTCCATTTTCTAATTGAATAACTTTTTACAACATTAAAGTTTTTCGCCTTGCTTCATCTTTCATTGGACTTCATTGTCAGTGCAGTAAACAATTTGCTTTAGTGTAACCAAACCAGACTTTGCCAAGTGTATGTTAACATTAATGAAGTTGTTCTAGTGACCTCTAAATTTGATTTGAATTCAATACATCACTTGCCAAGACACTCACCATTGTTGCCAAGAAAATGGCACTAAGCTAGTTGTCACTGTTTTGTTTCAATTAACATAAGCTGTCCTAAATATGCTGAACAATAGTCTTCTTCAATACCACCCCGGGGGCAATGCCTTAGAGAACAATATAATTAACAGCTGTGCTGACACTTAAATCTGTGGCGTTCTACTGTTTTCATTATCTGTGTCAAAATAATTTAGCTGTGTCATCTCCGCCGAGAACAAACAGGAAATTGTAAACATTTAACCAATTTGAAATGGCATACATCGAAGACAAATAATTTGACTTCATAGAGTGTATCTTATCAGTGAACTGGACGATGGTGTTGCAGCATGAATATATGGTTGGACGTTGGTTTTTTGTCTCGAGTTAGAAGAAAACCTCAACACCCATGGAGACACATGAACTGACTTAAACATGATGCAGTTTTTACAGAAGATTGATACCACTTTACAGTAAATCTGAAGCTGCAGCCGCTTAGCTTAGCATAAACAGTGGAAACGGGGAAGTTTTTGTACAGATTAAACAAACAAGTTGTAACGTGTTAATTAGTGAGCTTTTGATGTGCTGGTAGGTGGATTTTGCTACTTTTTTGTTCATTTTGTCACTTAAGCCACCTCCCTAACCAAGGTCATTGCTGTTGTAGGCTACTAATCAACCAACTGCCTCTTACAGAGCCTAGGAGTTGTATGTTCTCTCATTTGCTCTGCCAAAGCTAAGAGTTGTGCACATTACATTCTTTCCTGCACTTAGTTATTTCAGCAGATTGACGATACATGTCACGGAGGCTCATAGTCATTAGAACAAGAGTCAGCAGAGACTGATCAACAAACTCAGGATTTCTAAAGGCAATGTGTTGCCACTGGTACCGCAGTGGCTTGATAAAGAACCAAAAGGACACACAGCTCCTTCAGTGCTTTACTGGTTGATCTGCAATCACAGTATACAACAGGACAAGGGTGATGAACATCAATGCACTCTCACATGAACAGCTTTCTCTGAAAATGCATTAAATGAAATCCAATAAAGCCCTTGCCACAATCCTCTTTCACCTTGCAGGTTTAGTAAAGTGCAGAAATATATACTGTACATTCAACACTGTCTCATATTCAAACATAAATTGTCTGGTTTAGCTAGTCTGCCTTGCGCAGAAGCGAATACTACCGTTCCCATATTACTGCGACAGCAGAATATGGCACAAAGCAGAGGGGCGGCAACTTCAAAGGCTATTAGCACCAGAATGGCTATTACAAAGCTTGCTGCATTTTAAATACGCTACAAAATATACAGAATCGCGGTTTACACAGAGCTGTTATCTTACACTTAATCTACATCATATAACCTGCATTTGAGCTTACATTATGCAATTAACAAGTTGTGCAGCATAGTTACCATATTGGTCTCTCTCAGTCCCAAGCCTGAACTGAGAGGGAATGGCACATATGCCCATACCAACGTGCAACAGGTGACATCGCATTAAAAATGTGTAACAAATTAGGTTTAAAACAGCGTAACTTATATTGACTGCATTAACCTCTTTCCAATAAATACAGAAAAAGTGCCCTTTGTATGCAACCGTTACATCGAAAAGCAAAAATAAAGAAATGATCAATACCTTATATCCTTTCACCCCTTTCATCTTCCCCTAGTGTATCTAAGTTTCTGGCCCAAATCACTTCACTAGCATAGGGGTGTGTCGTTTGTACGACTCTTACTTGACCACAATATTACCACTATTACAAATAGCACTCCTTCACATAAAGAGATTGTTATGCAGAACAAGAACGCTATTTCAGACAATTACAAATCCAAGAGCATTTATAAATCTGTCAAGACATGGTAAGAAAAAAAAAGACAAAAGCTTTTGTCTTATAACCATGTTTTTAGCATATTGTCATTCTACCTCTCTTGTATATCCGAGGGCCACAGAGGAAATAAGTCTGACTTTTCTGTCTTTATTATGTAGAAGTTTATCCTGCATTCCTGTTCTTGTCTGCACTTACATGAACTACTTGCTGTACTCTAACATTAGAAAAAATCTTGTCTAAACGGCTGTCATTCCTCCAGAGAAGAGCTATTTCAAAGGTTGCACAAAGGAGATTGTGAGGCTATTACCAGCATAGACAGGAGTGTTACAAAGGCTGTTGATAGGGTGGTCTTGGGAAATCTTGGGAATAAAAATATGAAGAAAATGTCAGTCAAAGCAGTTAAATGTCATCTAAAATACAGCGCGGATCAGGGCCTAAAACTTCATTGCAGCCAATTAAAGACAAATATGCCACGGACTCATACAAGAGACGTTAGGTTATCAGGTCACTTCCGTTTCATAGCAATTAGTCTGCTGTAGAGTCAAAGTTCTTGTGAAGGCTGAGCTGCTCAGCACAGTGTGAGTAGCTCTCCAGACCTGGCACATGACATCAGTTAGCTCGAATCAAAGTCTCTGACCTTTGCTGCCTCAAAGATTGTCAAGTTTTCTTTACAGTGCTTCCTACAATTCTAGCGTGTACATATCACAGTGAGGGCAGATCCTGTGACCTCTAGGCCGATGTGCAGGCCATTTTTTACCCCTTGCTTGTTGATGCCCTTCATGTTGTACAACACATGGCCTTAATAGGGTAGAAAAATAAAGAAATACCTTGTATGACCTTTTTAATGTTCTACCATTGCTATTAAAATTCACCTGTGCTTCCAATTATTTGCCTTCTAGCACAGAAACAACTGCTGGGCATAAAACACAAGAGTGGGGGGATATTGTGTCAATTAGTGCAGAATAACAGCAGCAACATTAGCACAGTAGTTGATTCACTTATTTAAAAACTTACCTCACATCTTTTTCAATATACCTACTGACTTTAGCAGAAATATGATGAACCTTGTTACCAGAGATCAACATGCGAGCCGGGACTCACATTCAGTTTCACCTTCTGCTTGTTCTGTCCTCTGCACTCGATTAACCTTTTCTCAGATATAAAATGTAATGCTAACATTGCTAATATAGACACGGCAACAGTGAATGAAATTTGTAAAATTTGTCCAGAGCAGCAAGGCCAATGTACCCTCTGTTCCTGTTCGCCACAGTTCTGAAATAATGTATCTCAGAAGTGATCACATAGTGACATTATTACATTAGTGGCAAAGAGTCTTTGCTAATTTCATCAGGAGAGACTAATTGAAAAAGCTTTATTGAATCAGACAATTTAAAATTTTGGCATAGACTGCACTGCAAAGCAAGTGCTTTCGGGGAGAAGAACAAAAAGCAACAACTGGGTGACGGGGACAAGCAGCAGATGGAAATAAAGTAATTATCAGTTTGTCTTTAATTCCCCGGTGGTTGTGAAAGAAGCTAAGCTGACTGGATGGTTTAAACTGAGGGGATGCTGCCCTTTTTGAGATTCAAACTGATTAGATAATGAGCAAATGCATGGTTAGAAGAATAACGCCAATAAAACAAGTAAACTTTGATTACGTAGGAAGTGATGAATATTTAAATCAAGTGTTGTTATTGATTGAACCGGTGCATAGATTCATTTGACAGTTCTGCTGAAATGCATTGACCTACACACATTGGACGTCTCATTGTTACTGTGCTTAAATTGAGTATTGAGTATAATGTGAGTACTAAAATCTGATCATTATTGTTGAACATGATGTGTAGGCCTGAATATTTTATACAAGATTGTGTTGGCCTAGATATTTTATTCATGATTGTCTTTGCATTGGCTGCTGCAAAAATCTTACTTTTGGGGACCATGATACTCCAGAGGCAATTTTGTTATGAAGCCTGATGTTCCTTGTGCAATATCAGAGTTTTTGTACTGTAGTAGCTACAACTAAACAAATAATGCAACATTAATCTCCAGCCTGTAGCATTCAGCATACCAGATACTGAATTATTGATGCCTTTTGTCAGTTTTGTGAGGCAGTCATCCCACTCTGCCTGGAGTTTAACAGGTTAATCACTCAGCCACATTAAAGCCCAGATTTCCACAGGTTGACGCATAAAAAAAACACTTGAATTTGGATGATCTGATGCTATACATACAATACACCAGCCGGGACGGCACTCTGGAGAAAAAAGAGAGTCATTAAATATGGATGTTTGTCTTCTCTTCTAAAACAACGTATTTGACCAAGTAATGGATTGTTCACATAGCGATTGAGACACAAAGACATAGACTATTCAAGCAAAACAATAGGGCCCTTTGAGAGGATATGATCGCAGTGAAAAATATCTTAAACATTACGGTTACCACTCAGCAGTGGGAAGATACTGTAGTGGAAGTGCTTGGGAAAACTGCACACACACTCACAGGGCTTTGGTAGTCTGACAAGGTTCGTCTACAGCTGTTAAATTTTAACTTGTGATGAACTGATTTCTTTGATGTTTTATTCTGACGTCCAGTGTTCTTCAGGGCTGCTACTTGAAATCATCTTTTACAGCCCTTGAGCTGTACTCTGTTAGACATGTGCTTTTGTCCGAAGGGCCTCTTCCATTTTCCTCTGAGTCCGCTAATTGGCATAAGTGAATAATCCACTGCACCAATGACACTAATAGATGTGAATGTATTGATTTTTCAGTTACTGTGATGACAGTAAATGGTTAGAATATCTGTGGCAGATCTGCTCACTTAATTGACAAATAGAAAAGAGAGCGTATTTCAGCTGTAAAATTAAACAAAACGTATTCGCCTCTAACTAAGAAGGTATCCTCTTCATCAGTGTCACAACTGAGCGTCTCTGCAGTTCACTTAAGGTGAGCTAGTTGATGAGTGAGACCACAGGGAGCAAAAGTCAATGACATCCATATGGATTTATCTGCTGTTAGTTATTACCACCATTTTCTTGTTTATGAGGTGTGATATTTGACTTCCATGTTGCAATTTAATATAGTTTTATGCAATATTTCTTTATATAACCTGCTTCATCTCCGGGGAAGACATAACCTCTGTTCAGTTTTACTTAAGTCTGAAGTCTGTATTTACTCTTCTTGCCCATCATCTACATGCCAAAAGCACTTTTAAACTCTTATCTCTTCATCTGGGGAAGGAGAAATTAAATGGCACTGCAAAATGAAAAATGTGCATGATAATGACAGCCACGACAGCCACAATAAAAGGTGTGTGAACACACAGCACTGACATGTCTACTGACAAGTGTGGCTGTGTTTTTAAAAAAAGAGCAATATATGTACAGATCCTGTGTGTGTGTGTATGTGTGTGTNTATATATATATATATAAACCTGTTCCAACCTCATATCCACCAAGACCTGGGTGAGGGATAAGTTTTCACTGGCACTGTGTGGTTACCATGGTAACAATAAGAAAGGATCATACCAGGGCCATCTGTTTATTGGAGGAAAAAAAAGACAGAAGAAGAGAAAGAAAGAAAACAAAAACAGATTCAAATATACTGTATTTTTATGGCCATGAAAAATTCAGCAAATGTAAGGTTCAAACACGAGCCGAAGTTCCTTTCAAAATAAAATGATTTTAATTAAAGTATATGTTTAAAAGACAATGAATAATTGAATTTAAGTATTAACTATTCATTTATAATATTCGGAAATTAATTCTTCATTAGTAGTGGCATACTCATTATACAGTGTAGAGTTAACAGATACCCTGCATTATATGTAAATATTAAGAATAAATATTAGAAACCCACTAATTACACATATTTCCAAAGTAAACAAAAAAAACTTTTTCAAGGATTATTCCCCACTATTCTAAGCTCATGAGACTCTCAGCTTCAACCCTTCATATGGAGGCACAGGATAAAATAAACTTCCACTGGGATCATATGATGGTGAAAAACATGACCTTAAACAGTAAAAAGTGCATTCTTTTGGGTTTTATTTTGACAAGCTGAAACTTTCTGTCATGAATTTCAACAGGTCTTACTGAAGCATGTGTCACTGAGCAAGTGTTACATTCTCAGTTTAGTGCTTTACTGCTTGTACTCAAAACATAACAAATGCAAATCAGAAAGAAAACAAAGATTTAATTTCTTATACAAATATACAACAAATTATCTCAGTGAAATGAGAGAGCTGTTTTGGGAAAAGAACGGCTTTTTTTATATATTGTAATAAAGATGGACTGGACCTGAGCAACAGCAGACACTAATAATTCTCAAACTACAAAATTCACTAAGAAACAATGCCTTTTCTGGCAAAGGAATTCCTTTGTTAAAGCATTTTGGTATTGAGTCAACAGACCTGTTAAACCAATTTGAAAAGTGCATTAAAAACCCAGTTATTTCTGTTAATGAGATGCCCTGGTCAATTTGAGAAATTCTTTGTTTATTTTTATAGGAACATAAATATAGAAAATTCATCTATTAGACTGAAGCCACATATCATAGAATTCGTAGCCTCAAGCTAATTTGCAGTGTCTGTCCCTACATTGCCCTTAATTGCTAACTGCTGCTTAAATGCTAACACTATGAATTTTTCAGCAACCATTAATGAGCAATAGCTTAGAGAAGGCATTTAATGGATCGCTGTTGAATTATAAACCTTCATGAGTTTATTTATGAGAGTGGCTCTGAAGGATAATGTATATTAAGTAGTATATGAAATTTTATTTACATTTTCTCAGGGAATGGTTTCATTTCAATGGCCAAAAGGGAAACACTATCATTTCCTCCAAAGTTGAATTATTATGGAAATCATCTTGTCTCTCTTAAAAGAAATGAGCGTGTCATGCAGCTGAGTCATGAAATGATGGCTTACCCTTTTCAACCAAAATCACCGATTACTGAGTGTTTTATTAATCTCAGATATTATTTTTGTCTAGACAGATAGCAGAAGACATATTACAAACATTGTCTTTCCTTTCCCCTTTACAACAAGGTTTGTTTGACAATCACACATTTTCTTTTCAGGGCACTGCTACACATTGTTTCGGAGTCGGGGTTAGTACTGATACATAACCTGAATAGATTAACAGACATTAAAAAGCAGCCACAGATTTAAAAAGGGCTGTAAATATCAATCATTACAAATCTGGACATTTTTGAGCAGCACTGAGCTGTTTACTCCCTGGTAATCCTTTAAAACCCAACAAACTCGGGGAATTTGGGAAACTAATACCATGCTTGACCACTCTGATATGCCTATGCTGCTTTAGCACAGCAGTGTAGTGAACAGAGCCGGTTTTGACATCTAAATCACTGTTTGTCAGTGCATGTGTGGGGAGACAGTCAATTGTTATGTGCAGCTACAACAGTCTATTGGAAGATATTCTGCGGGGGAGATCGCACGTGATCGTCGGCTCGCAGAAAGGTTGAGCTGTGTAAGCTATAATTATTTTATTTGAGAATGAAGCAGACAATAATCATTATTAAAATGAATGACAGCAATAAAAAACCCAAAAAATCCAACTAATTGAGCGTGTTAAGTGTCCTCAAACCAAATGAGGTAAGACTAAGTGCATCCTTGGAAATATGAAGCTGCATTAGGTTTTGGAAAACAAAGAGTCATTGCATCCTTTACTAAACATCGCAGCATGCAGAGGCACATGGTTTCGTGCCAGATACATAAAATCAGCAATCAGCAGAAAACGGCCTGCCAAGGTACAACCCCATGATTTCTAAATGTGCTCTGACTATGATGGAAATCCTAACTAAGCTGTGTGCTGTGTTTGCCTGTCTTTTTCATTACACTGTGATGTGCTGTCTGTTGAGCTTCAAATAAGCGCTGAAGGCAGTCAGGCACAGGGAAATACAGATGAAAATACTATCACTAATTTACTGATGTCAAACATCTGAGATACGCCTGAGAAAGACTTTTCCTCCAGATTTCCATACCACAAAATACTGGTCTCTTTATGTGTTCTATTAGTTTTACTTCTTGGTGACAATGAAAGACTGTAAAAATAGACACAGTGATCAAAGGCACATGTGGGACCGATGAGAAGAAAAAGAATTCATCAGCAGTCGGAGAAAGTGGGTCTGCTGCTCACGTCTGTCTAAAAGCAAAGTAGAATATACGGAGCCGCTTCTCGCGCGTCTCCTCTGAGAGCCAGGTGCTCAAATTCACCTGAGGTCACCAACTCTCCTCTGACGTGGGCATCCATGCCCTCTGTAGGCGCTATCAATGTTTAAAAGCTTTATAAGCGGGGAGAGACTGAGAAGCAGAAGAGGGGGTTTGTCATATAAGACTAAAAGCAAGAGAAAAAAACTATTCGAGAGAGTGAGTCAGGGGAAGAAAAAGCAGGGATTGGGGAATAGAAACTGGATAGAGAAAAGGTGGTCATTTTTGTTCACTTTCCCACCTCTATCTGTAAAACCTCTTATTTCTGAAACCTTAAGTGGGTCTTTCATTCTGGACAGTTTGTGTCAGGCTGATCTAACAAATCGGCTTATTCCCCACCCTGGTTAAAAGCAGACTAGGACACAAGTATTAAAAAATTGATGGGAAACAACGGATAGAAAAACAACCTCAAGTCTCTGCTAAACACCGGCCAATAATTTTATTTAAACATCAAATTTAGCCAGAAGGAGCAGTGCCTCGCAGTGTACAACTGATATAATTAAATACTCAGTCGGGTGTAATTACTCCCCAAAGCTGCATGAAGAGAGCTGGTGATGTAGCACTTTTGAGGATGATGCTCAGCTTTGGTAGTATTGGGCCCAGTCAACACATAACACAGTACAGTGTATGCTTCATACAGAGAGTCACTTTTAGCCGAACTGAGATCCAGAAACCTGCGGTGTAAATTACAACCACGGCCGTCAGCTAGAAGTTGGTCGGGCGAGAAAGCCATTACTGGAGATGTTACAAGTCATTACTAAGTGCCAGGGTATTCTTGGTAGTGAGCAGCATCTGTGTAAATAAGTGGTTCTGGTTTGGGAAAGCAATACGGGGACGTGCGATGAGAGGGTTGAAGCTTGCTGCATGTTTTCTTTGACAGAGTCTGAATCACAGCTTTGCCTCCACAAATAGAGTTTGATATGCTGGGAAGACCTTTTTACCTCCGGTGTCCATCCTTCAGATGAAAGTGTCAAGGAAATACTTGACAATATTTTGATACAGCATGAAACTGGAATATCAAGCAGTCACTGAGATTTGGTGCTGATGAACTCTTGTCCTGCAGTGTGACATTACAGTACACAGCATCCAGATCATTGAACACCGTGTCAAGTGTGCATTTGAAATACTTAAAGGATGTCTTCCTCAAACCTGGTTAATTCACCCATAATTACAACAAACACATTTTCTCATTGAAGCACCTCAGTGTGAAGAGTTTTCATAAAAGTCTTTCTTCAGTAGAAAGTAGTTCCAATAAAAACAGTTTAATGCCATTTTTTCAATACTCTGAGCACCATAAATTAAATTCTATTCACTTCCATTGTATTGTACGGGAGGTAAGTAACAAAATATGTTTTGGGTAATTTGTCATTTTTATATTATTTGGGAGAATGAACCCTTTACATGAGGCTTGCCTGAGCTTTACATACATTCAATAATACTGACTTCATCCTTACTGAGCAAAATCTGAAAATAATTTAATAGACATCTCTGACTGAAATGTACACTCTGGGTTTAGCTATGAAACTGCTTTGAGAAGTGGTGATAAATGCACCCTTTTCATCATCTGTTTGTGTACCCCCCCCCTGCATTTATTGTATGGACAATGTATGTAGAGTGCTCGTATTCAGTGGACGTTAAATAGTGCTTCATCAAACTCTGCCTCATCAACGGCAGCATCATTAGGCTGAAAGCTTTGGGAGCAGTACTCTGCCATGTGACAACACTGTCAGGATTGTGAGGTGCGACTGCACTTAACGAATAACTTGCATCTCAAAACAAATCTTTCTCTGCTGGACAGGACGGAACGCCGGCTCTCGCTGCGTTTTATGTACTTTTCAAGTTGTCAGCGTCAGCCATGTCACATTCCTGGGCATAGCACTGTGAAAGCAACCCACTGTGCTGTAAACGAGATGAGATGAGTCCTGTTGAGAGGTGGCTGCACAATCTGTCTCTTTTTGTGTGCCTCTGACCTTCTAATGATCGAGTCATGGGCCCAGGAAGGCAACCTTGTCTAAAACTGCAACTCAAGCCAGAGTCTGAGGAGGGAGATATGAACGGTTAAGACTATGGCGCGCAGAGACTCATTTCATAGCACCTTGTGAAGCTGATAACGAAATCCCTCTGACATTAGGGAGGTAGCTGCCCTCCCATTTTAATTACCTGGGAAACTGCAAGCCACTATTACTATAGCCTCCAGATTCTTTGATGGCATTTGTCATTTTAGAGGGACTGGGAAAAACTGTCAAGTAGGGCTAACCCCTCTCTAAACTAGCACATAGATTTCCAGCTAATCCGGGTGGGAGAGGGAGACTGAATGGATAAACACTGAAAAGAACTGAGCAAGCAAACAATTTTAGCTGCTGCTCAAAGGATGTCTTAATGTAACCACCCCCGACAAAGAGATGTTCCTAAATTGTCATACCTCGAAACAGAGGATGTACAACAGTGGTTTTACTTTAGACTAGGGGGTAAACTGCACACCAGTATGTAGTTTTATTTATTTATTGCGCTATTTTAGTTTTTATAAGACAGGGAACATTTTTACAGAGGAATCTTCTTCTCAGAAGGGATGAAAATATCCCTTGAATAAGACAGGGACTTAAAAAAAAAAAATAGAAATACCGTGTTCTGCCATTGTAAGCAATTTGCCCGGGGTGAAAAGGCGCTAAAAGCTAAAGTCTGCTCAAAGCTCCTTTCTGATCCAGAGTATGCTTAATGGCATAGAAACACTTCAGGTCAGGACTGGTGTTTCTTTATGTTTGTGTTGGTAATGGTAGAGCATCTCTACTGATATGTGCTTGAGTAATTAATGAGGTCACAGGAGTTAGTTTTTTTTTTTTTTTTACATCATATTGTATGTCTTTAGATGGTTTACGGGTACAAAACCTTTTAATAACTGTCAAATTCTTGCACCTACATTACATTTTTGATTATTCATAACCCTTACATTTGTAAGAACATGACTGCACATAAAAACCTCTACCAAACTACAGAAATGTTGCATTTCCATTAAGCTTGACAACATTACCTCAAAAAAAGAAAATAGTCACATGTGTATCAGTAAATTCACAAAGAACAATGCTTTACAAAGTAGCAAACCTGTAGAAATTTTTTCTCTCCCACAAACACAACACAGCAGTTACACCTTCTCAAACTCTTCATTGCAGGTGCACAAATCCTATGCTACGAATCACAAATTAAGAAACTTGCTACAGTTGCTGCAGTGAATGTGGTGCAAAACACATTCACACACCCATATCAAAATTTGCACATCTGCAAATCAGTATGTGAATTCATGCAATGAGAGTTGCACATCTGTAGAATATTTTCTCACAAATATTTATTTTTTTCTTAAAAATTCTCAATAACTACAACTGCTTGACTCTGCCGCCTCGAGTCTCAAAATATGTTATCTTTCGCAACTAGCGAGAGGCTAGGATAGCAAGTTAACGTAACGGTGTTAGCTAGCTTACCTTTCGAGAAGCAAGAGGAGCTAACCTAACTAAGAAACCAACGTAGCTGACCAGCGCGCTTATTTAAAATATAAACAAATATAAACCCTGCGTTGTGATACTGCATTTCCCATGTGTGTTTCCATTACTCTGGGTGCTTTAGTCGATCTGCTGTAATGGAGAAAGAGATTTTGAGATAGACAGATACAATCATTTAATTATTCTGGTTTCATAAAGAAAGCAGGTTTCAAACACCGTTATTATAAACAGTAATCAGTGTTACGTATCCTTTAGAGCCGTCTGAACGTAGCACAGCGAGGTGATGAACGAGTCTGAAGGAGGATCCTATTTTTCTCCTTGATCAATGTTATCTCTCCTTTTTCTGCGATGTTTTCTGCCCTCTGTTCTTGTCCACTTGCACCAAGTCTCACTTGAGATAGTGTCAGTGGAAGGGTACGCTGAACACTTTAACAACCCCTCTGTTCTTGAGACACTCTTTGTCTCTCATCAAGTATCAAACCAGACACGGACAAGCATGCTCATCTGAGTTTATCTGTGATCATCACATACCACCATTAACGATAACACCCTGAGCACACGGCGCAATTCAAACATCGGTAGCTGGGTGACACAGTGGTGTTTTTACAAAATACAAAGCGAAATATAAACCTATTTAGTTTCAAAATTCATTTTAAAATGTCTATATTTGTTTCACAACAGATTTCCTTCCAAGCAGTGTTTCTGCTGCAGTAAACAACACCCTCAAACCCTGACTAAACTGTGTGATTTTCAGAAAACTGAAACAAAATATGTCTCAGGGGAGGAGAAAAAGAGAAGTGTGCTCATTTGATTTACTGCAGAGACTGCAAAGAAGAAAACTTGAAAGACACAGGTTTACTAGAGTGAAGGCTTCCCCCGGCACGCAGTAAATTATCTTTTTCACTTTGAAAGTTAGAAGCAGAACTAGAACTAGGAAAACAGCCTTTGGGGGGAAGGTGGACATCTGTTAAGAGTGATATATTGGTGGTAGAAAAACACTGTGTAAGTGAAATGTCACTCAATCAGGTTTTTGTATGTACAGTAACAATTCTTCAAATTGTTAGACAAAATATAGTTGAATTTGGTAAACATTTTTTTTTATAAGCAAATTTCTTCAGCACACCACCATGATCATTGATTGTCTCACAGTTCTTGTTGTTGACCTCATTTTTTATTTATCCAGTTGCTTTTTATCAATAAGACACTGTACCTCGTGCTGTAACTCAAATGTCTTTTTTGAATATTTTTAACTACATTTTATAAAGGCCGCTGCTTTTTTTGCCGTGACATTTAGCGGGTTTAGAAGCTCATTGATACATTCCAGTCTGTCATTAGATGCAGTGAGAAACCCTTGAGTAAAGGGCCTGCAACTAAAGCGGTGCCATTTGTGTGCTAATGCTAGTACTTACAATTTTCTTTTAGAGTATTTAAACTGCCTGGTTACCAATTAGGCCTGAACAGCACAAATGTAGGAGGCAGTGAGCGACTTTGAAGACTTTATCTTGTCCAAGAAATATCTGAACATAAAAAGTAACATTTACCATGAATGAAAAGGTTTATATTCTCCTTAAATTTCATGTTATAAATGACCAGTTCTTTAATATCCCTTCAGTGGCTGATAAGGAGGTGTAAAGGTCTTTCCTGTGATAAATTGAATTTCCTCTCTCTGCTCCTGACATGTGGCAAACGCTCTCTACATTGAACACTTTACACGGACTGTGGTTTCCAATAGGTTCACCATGGAGTAGGAGGCATTTAAAAAAGAGAGAGGGAGGAAGGAAAACCAGCTGAGCATTTACTACGTACAGCAAATGTCTTTATCCCTTACGACAGCAGTGAATGTATGTATATATAGAGCAGCGGGATAAGTATGTGAATGCTTTTGTTTCATCTGAGACTAATTCAAACTGAATCAATCTAATCGTCTATTAAATATCAGGTACATCTTTCTGAAAATGTTTAAACCTTTGCCTTTGACCTCATAAATATGGTAAGTTTTAACCTTTAATCCTCTATGTAATCATTTTTATGTTTCACTAGTAGACCAATAGCTTACTAATAATGCATCAATTTGTCTTTGTTCAGTTAATTCTAAGAAAGACAAAAGTTGTGCAGCATGTGCATATAATTACTCTAATTGATCAGATATTTTGACAAGATTTAATGGGATGCAATTCAATATAAATATTCAATAAATGTAAATGTGCCTCCACACACTTATTTAAATGACTGCAGGTTATACAGGGTACAAATTGGGGTTCACTGCCCAGACTGTGAAAACAGCACACACAGATGATGAATAAGCGTGCTGAATAGAAAATGAACGCTTAGGGTCCATTTTTATAAGTAATAAAGTAGTTTACGTTTGGCCAGAAAAGGAAGGGAGAATCAGAAAGTGTCACACAGTACATTACAACTGGCTGAGAACAAGAGAGGCTCAGATAAACAATGATCCTGTGCACTGGCACACTTCACCTATCAAAGGCTTTAGTGGCTGTTTAAGGCACTTGGTCATTTGGAGGAAAAGCAGAGATCCTCATGTTTTTTTTTTTTTTTTCTGCATGCGTGGTCCCTTTGTGTCATCCATCCCACTTGAAAGGAGCTGTCTTGGGCACTGCCACAGGGAGCCAGTCATGCAGCGTAATGTTAGTGTATGCAGCAAGTGCAGGCTCGGGTGACACACAATAACATTACACACTACACAGTATCCACGCTGAGACATAGGATTTCTGGTTTAACAAATATAAATAATCTCCTCTTTCTTTTTTTTCACCACACAACAGATGCTCACAACCTATTAACTATTAATTAAATTAGACTAAAAGCCCACGTTCAGCCCTATTCCCTCTATATTGTATATACAGTATGTGAAATATAACTGGTTATTAAATCAGAATTAATTTAAATGTCTGCAAATGCATTTGAAGGCAGTCTGACAGGAATGGAAAATAGTGGTAATTGTGATCTTGGAACTTAACACATAATAATGAAAAGGTAATACCAATACACACAAGCCACCAGGATAATTGTGAGGTACAGAAATAACCAGTTTCACCTTACACTGTCATCACAACTACATGATTATTACTTTTTTCCACCCCTTTCATTAATCACCTCAACATTTGGCATTTTATCCAAGTTGTTCAAATGTGGCAGCTGAATAAATCATGCCATTCTAGGTCACAGATGTTGCAGCATCAGTACGGCCATTCAGAGAGCGCATGTGCAAACGACATAAAAATGCATCAAAAACAGCTCATCTTGCTGTTATGAGGCAATATATTAGATTGCATGTTGTGTAAGGCTGTAATGAATTGTCACAGAATACCAACTTGTGTGCCTTCTACACAGGATGAGAACAAAAGACAAAGGGATAAAAGAGCTAGTTGTCTCCGATATTGGATATTACACACTATGCCTGCAGAATCGCTAATGAACTTCATCCAGTTTCATGCTAATGGTTATCAGGGTGATTTCATTCCCCTGGCCTTTGTGTGTAATTATTGATTGTCCCAAGAAAGGTGGGCTATACAAAGCCCAGTAAACAGCAGGTAATTAGTATTTTGGACCTTGGCAGGATAATGTCCTATGTTGCTTTTATTTGTATGCATGAAAGCAGAGAATCTAAGAATTCTTTTCATACACCAAGACAACTGGGACTCCCAAGCTGCTACCTGGAGCTTCATTTTATCTTCCCTCTTAAACATGTTAACAATTAGAAGTTACAATGGGAAAATACTCAAGTTTTCAATTAAAGCCGGTAAGATAAATAATCTGCTAAGAATCGGAGTTTTCCTTGATATTGGTAGTGATGCATGGAAGAAATCTTCCTTTAAGCGTTGTTGTGCCTGAATGCCTGAAAAGGAATATTATTACATGTTATTCCAATATGCTGACATTATTCTCATTATTATGATTTATCTGAAGCTCTTCAAGAAAATACAATGTGTGAACCCTTCTTCTCCCAGAGGATAAATGGCACAAATTAAGTATAATCTAGATGGCAGACTTTCATATTCATGGGGTGCCTCAGCTTGAGGACCCAGTGGTGGTTCGAATAAGCGACGCAGGCAATTGCCTAGGGCACCAATGCGTGGGGTGCACATGAAGAAGATGAAAAAAATTGCTTGGCACCCCCTCTTCTCAGAGTCATAACTTAGGCAAATCTGAATATGCAGACATGATGCACATACTCCTGGAATCAGCCTGCACTTTACAGAGATGGTGGTATCTCTGGTGTCCATTATGGACAAACAATATTCCACTTAGAAAACAAAGAACAAAGACACTTCTCATCACTTCAGATCTGGCTTAGATTAGATGTTTTCTTCTTCATCTGTTGTGCTGCTGGTTATTTTTATTATCGATTAGTCTGACGATTATTTTCTCAATGTATCTATTTTATCTATAAAATGTCAGAAAATATTGAAAAATACCCATCATAAATCCTAGAGCCCAAGATGACGTCTACAAATGTCTTGTTTTGTTTGACCAAAACCCAAAGATATTCAGTTTACTATTGAGAAACTGGAATCAGAGAATTGCTCGAAACATGACGGAACTGATTAATTGATTATCAAAATAGTTGCTGATTAATTTTCTGTCACATGACTAATTGATTAACCAACTAATTGTTTCAGCTCCAGTTGTCTGTACATCCACCTGTAACAGTCTAAACAAGAACTGCTAATGCAGCATGACTTTCCACAATGCAAATTCACCAAACTGTAAACAAATATAGGCCAAAGGAAAAAAAAAAACAGCACCAAAGCATCCAGGACCACCACTGTGAGAGCCATGGCTAAAAAGCAGTCGCATCTCATTTTGCAAATCATAACGTGCATATATCAAATTTGGAGAAATGGGCCCCAGGACCACTGTTTTGGACTGACGACCGAATTCTCTCATGTCATCTACTTTTGTAGAGCTTTTGCAGTCTTAAAGCAATTAAGGTGTTTCGGTAGAACAGCCTTCTGTAAGCAGAGGGACTTGGCCAGTCGTTGCTAAAAAACAAATTCTTAAGGTCATATCCACATTAACTGTCCTTTTCTTGAGGGGCAGAGGGAGCAGAATAACACCTTGTATCATATCTATTAAGCTCCATTTTATGGCTCCCATTCCTCCAGTCCTAAGCACTGATTACCAAACACTCTGCAGGTGGGATGCACAGTGTAGACTTTGCACCAGCAGAGCATTAATTCTCCATCATGGCAATGTGAGACTATAACCATGTGTTTGTTGCTCATGGAAGTGGAAGTATTACACGTATTTCCATCATGGGAAGCAGCCACTTATCAACCAGAGACCATTTTTTAAACAGTGTCTTTCATGCAGAGTGAAATGGAAAGCTGATTTGTGCAGCCTGGTGAAGCATCACCTCTGCTGGCATGGCTGGGATGACCTGTGTTGGGTTGGAAGAATACAGCAGACTTGCATGAAACACAACACACCATTAATGGACATTTGTTGTGGATCACTCACTCCAAAATGTCAGCACGGTTACAAGCTGCCACTTTTTTTCCGTATTCCAGTGCTGGGAGCCAGGCGACGCGGGGTCACTATTAGAAAGCCCCTGCAGCTCTACATGTGCATGCATCATTCATGATCAAATGATTCCAGGAAAACAGAAGCGATAAAGCAGTTTGTGAAATGACTGTATGTTTAGAATTAAAGATCCCCTATGTATTAAAACATATATACATTGAATCTGCTTGGTGTGTCTGATATGTTCCACAAATAAAGTGTATTTTCCACATAAAAATCCTTAAAAAGGCATCTACTCCTTCTAGCTCATTAAAATTCCAGAATCTATGAATATGCACATTTTGTTCATTTCTAAAGTTTTCCTGCTGGATAAACAGGTGTGTCCTACTTCACTGTAAAGTCCATTATCAGCGTATGTGCGCTGGAGGCTTCAAGTTTCCTCTTTACTCTTTTGCAAGTTGAATATTGAACCAGGATTGGCTTCCAAAATATTTGTGATGTCACAAATCATGCTCATAGGCCTGCCCCTGAAAATGAGATTTTCAGTGAGCACATAGAAACTTTCCACTTTCAGCAGATGAATGTGAAAAACATCCTGCTAGTGTCAAACTCTTTATTCTGTACAGTGAAGCTCAAACATTCAACTGTAGGAACAAGAAGAAAAACATATTTTTGAGTGAAGGGGAACTATATATTATGTTTATAGAGTTTTCTGAAAAGATTAATTCTAGTATTATTTTGATCCCTCAGCCTTGTGTTACAGTCTGTCCTGGACCATCAATGTAGGCGCAGTTCCTAAATCCAAGAAAACTTTGGCTGTCTAAAGTTTTGGCAACCGAGTGCCAAGTTTCAGATGAAATATGCAGAAACACCCACACGAGTCAAACCTCTTTTTGTCTACACAGGTGGAAGAAATTCATACAGACTAAAGGAATTTCAGACTTTCTCCATTAAAGGTCTAAACCCCCACTTCACCATGACAAGCACAGGTGAATTGTTGGTCTATTTATTTAGTAATTGTCTTAAGACACATGTTTCTACTTTAATGGTTAATTTACAGCTAAATCTGATTTTTTTTTTTCATCCATTTTTGGGCTTGAAACATTTTTAAAACTCTGACTATTAGTGGATTTTAAAGGTCCAGTTGTCAGTGTATGTGAAGAAACAGACTTAGCAAGAACAAATGAGAATATATCCAAAACCCAGTGTGCCCTTTCAGGTTTGGAAAAATGATATCTTGAATGTATTCCAATGTGGCAGGGATACAGAATCCAAAAAGCATAAAAAACAAATTTTTTTTATTGCCAGTGTTTATTTTCTCAGCTGCAACTACAAGATGTTTGCATGTGTGTTTATACTGACAAAATCAAGAGGAAATGCTAATGGATTTAGTTTTATAGACTTGCTGTTGGGTAGGTTCATAACAAACACCACCTGCAATGGCATATGTTGTCTCCGTCCTCCTGCTAGAATAAATCAAGTGCAATGATCTCCAAATAAATCCAAAATGAGTACACAACTTTTACTGCACATTCTCTGCACTGTAAAAATGTCTAAGAGTTAATCAAAAACTGCTGGATGATTATAGCTTTGTGGGACAGATGACTCACCATTAGACACTTTCTGTTAGTTTATCTTTTCATTTTTCATTAAAATTTTGAACTAGATCTCGCCCTATTAATGCTCTTCAATAGCACCCCACCAAACAGAAACCGTTCTGATGTGAAAGCTTCAGAGCAAACTGTTAAATATGCAAATCCTCTGAGTGGGAACACAAAACCTTAACTCTTCTCTGTGTACCTGATGCGTTAGTTAACCACCTTCTAATGACACTAAGCGGTCTGAAAATTGAATAAACTTCAAGGAGGCACCAACTAACTAAAACAACCTTTTCATTATGCACATGTATGGAGGTTAGTGCAGGTACAGTTCCATGCCCTGGGATGGCTGCCATGCTCCCTGATGGACAGACAGCCTCTGGGCTCGGCTGTCTCCCCCTGACACCAGATGACCTGATTGATTACGGCTACTGCCAGTCTTCCTGAGAACTGCCAATATCCAATGTCTTGCCAAAATAAAGGCATCAAGTGTGTATCTACAATTACAAAGACCCTCTTCAAGTGGACTGCAGACTCATCCCCACCTGACGCCTGAATTTTCCTATGCTCCGTCTCTCTCTTGAATTTGGGCCTCATTTTAGGAAGATTAAAGTCATCAACAGCTTGATGCTGCTTTTGGTGAAGTTAAAAGAGAGCAAGATAAGCTGGAAACATGATGATAAAGAGCTATCCATAGAGTGCAACAAGAAAAAATCTTTTCAGCTCTATGAGGTATAGGATAATTACTCCACTGTTTTTTTCCCCTCCTTTTATCCGCTGCAGTGTTAGATGTTGCCTCTGACAGAATATGGAGTCCAGTACATCATAAAGGGAAAGCTAGAAGACATACCTGTGCCCCTTAAGAACTTTGAGTGCTATATAAAGGTGAAAATCACACTTTGTTAAAAAAGACAAATGTGAGGAGTGGTGAAATGTGAACAAAGAACAGGGGTGTGTGTCAAGACAATACACCTCTTTCTTTAATTAATTCTGCCACGCAGCTCTCACTATAGCATCTCAGATTACAGAAAGCAAATTGCTCTGTAATTACATGCTAAAAGTTAGACAATTACAGCTATGCTCTCTTTTCAACAGTAACAGCTGCATAATCACATGTAAATGAGTTATGGGGGCTGTTATCAGTTACCTATGTGAATGGCATGCTGAAATCACTGAGGGGCAATTTAACTCTCAAATTATTCTGCCATTAGGAATAGTAAAGACTCATGTACGGAGAATGATAAAGAGTTGGGTTTTTAATGCACCAAACACTTCTTAAGGTTAAAAAATGTCTGGGGTGTGATTACACCAATGGTAACATTTTGTTCTCTCAATAATGAAAATGTAATAGTAGCAGTGATGTGGTTATTTGCTTATTTTAGTTCCCTGGACATCTCACTGTGGAGAATATGGAACGAGGCCGAGGTGGGCAATCATTTTTACCGTCATTCTTTAAGGGGAGGGAAACGAAGAGTTGGCCTGGCAAATGCAGGGAAGATTTCTTTTCAGCTTCTCCACTGCGGCACTTCCTGGCGATCACTGATCAGCAGGCAAATCAGCTTAGTCATTGACCCCACGCCCTCTGGCACTCATTAGTGCAGCATCTGACAGTGATGGAAGGGTGGGCTTGTCCTAGAGTACGCAGCACACACAGGAAATACATGGGTTACAACCAGTGGGTGGCCAGATTAGTGTGTACCAGAGAGAGCTCTCTGGTGTGCTCTGCCCCGGGCAAGCTTTTGCCTGCTTTCGCCCCCCCTCCTGCGAAAACCCTTATTCCACCTTTTTCTCTTCCAGTTATTCTGTTCTTGTTACCCTGGATATCGGAGGAGAAACTAGAATTGGAGAGTGGCTGAGCTGAGTGATGTCATGTAGCTCAGGCAAGCACTCAAGGCATTATGGGCCCAACGTGCTGAGTGCACTGAAATGAGAAGGGATCATCTGCAGCTTTCTAGCTCTTTCTATGGCATCAGGGGCCATGCACAGTGTGGCGTCTTTGGAGAACCCCCGGGGTCAACGTGGCAGTGCATATATGGTGTGGTTGGTTCTGACTAATAGGACAGTGCACCTCTAAAAGTATGCCAGGGTGCAGTAACATGCAGTAGCTTTAAATATAATGAAACTGAATTTGTGAAGCCTGTAATGTCACACTTTTGTGTCAAATTCATCTAAAATATGTGACTTTTAAAATAAATGCAGTTTGTGGTGTTGTTGTATAGAATTACTGTTATTTTGTACTCCTGGGCTATTGTTTTGTGTAATAACAAGCAAAAAAGGTGTTATCCTATACTGCTATCAGGCAATTAATTTTCTTCTCACTCACTTTAAATATCAAATTACCACTGACTTCAGTGCTGAAACACAGCTAACCAAATAATCATCTGTCACACACATTCTCGCAATAAAAGTCCCATACGTTGAGTGAGCCCTTCACATTTGCTCAGTCTGTCTTTTTACTCATCAGGGGATTTATTTTCAGATCCACACATGCCCTCCCACTTTCTCACAGTTCCACCTGGGGACTGGATTGTCAGTGCTGATACTACAGTAGGTGAAGGCGCTGAAGCATTTGGAGGATTCTTCCTGTAGCTTTAGGTGTCTATTGGCTTCCCTAAATAACACAAAGTGTTAATGTTAACACATACAACTTTCTGCTATAGATATAATTACTGCCTGTGACAGAAAATGCGTAATGAAATTGCAGAGAAAGACAAGACTTAAGTATGTGGGATGTGTGGCTAATTTCATTCTTTAGTATAGGCGGGTGTGAACACTATGGAATAGTGTTCACACACATACTGTATTGTCCAGATTAAGCTGGTTGGACAGAAGCTCCCATGGTATTTAATCAGCTTCCCCAGGCCATTACCCCAGTACGTGGGAGTGCAAACACCCAGTATTGTCTTTTTTCTAATTCTGTGCTATCTCTTACTAAACCAGCATGACAAGAGCAGACGTGAGAGTAGCGGTGGTGTGTGTGTGTGTGTGTGTGTGTGTGTGTGTGTGCAGAGGGGTGTACTCTTGCAAAGCTTTAAGGGATGACAAGAGCAAAGAAAGTCCACAGAGAGAAAGTAAATAAAGGAATATCTCAACGTCTAACAAGAATTTTAATTGGCTATTCAACGATATAATTACACAGACTTTGAGTAACAATTACTCCAAATATATGACCTTCAATGCTGTTAACAGTAACCAAATTGGCATTGCAACTCTATAGCTGGGGTGTCCTTAGAAAGAAATGATTTAATAATGAAATTATAAATGAAATGATAAAGGACAGTGTGAAGATTTTTTTCTTCAAATTGCACCTCTTGCAAGGACTTTGCTTCCGTTTGCTGGTCAAACACCACCGGCCTAACCTTGGTGCACTGGTTTCCTCAAAGAAAGTTTTTTACTTTTCTTTATTGTATCATACCTTGAAATTTGGTAAAAGTCATAGGTTGTTTTTACAAACTAAAAAAAGAGAGGGGAATATGCTGTGTTTGTGAAGTTTTAGCACAGAGTGAGTCGGCCTCTCTGAAATGGAGATGACTAACCACAATACTTGGCACGGTGTCCTACTGAAAAGGCATTAACATCATTGTGAGCCACTTTAGGAACAGATGTAAATTGAGGCGCACAATTGCATACAAAAGTTCAAGTGTTAAAATAGTCATTTTAAGTACATTTGAAAGTGACAACATGGCTAGGATGAAGTCTGAACCACCAAAGACTTAACACTATCAGAGACTTACATCATGATCTGGCTGAGCTAATAAATATTTGTTTTTCACCTTCACTAATTAATGTGATAGCAGATCTTAATATAGGCCTTAAATGATTGAATTTACATCAATTATAGTAGTGATGAACATTAGCTGGGAGTGACTGTTTTTCTTATAATGGCAGTCAAACATATTTTTAACCCACATATTTTAGCTTTTCTTTTGTTCCTTTCAGAACAAGCACACATCTGAGCTGAAGAGCAGACTGACGAGAAAAGTCAGAGGCAGTTAAGACGTTTTGGCAGAACTCACTCAACAGATCAAAGTATGAGGCTTTGTCCGGCGTAAGATCAGCCTGCGAAAATGAGACCGGGGACTGGCAGACTCAGCTCTTTCCCTCAATATTGGGTTAATGCAGTTGTGCCACTAAACCTGTCAGAGCCTGTAACAGCAGGGCAGATGTACAGCTGCAAGCTCTAAAATGCTATTACTGGTGCTACAGTCAACAGCCATACAGAGATAGCTACCAATGCAAACCTGATGGTTGAAAACAATCCAATTAACATTAAACTATTTTTCATTGTGGACTGTTTTACCAGATGACAGAAGTCTTTTATATTGTGGCCTGTTAACAGAAAATGTTGAATTCTGTAAATGTTTACTTTATAAATTTCAATCAATTATGTCATTTTGCTTTGTTGCAATGATTTGAAACCTGGTAGAGTTTCAGAATAATGATGTGATAATCATTGTGTGTAAAGTTTTGACAGACTGAGCTGCTGCTACATATAAAGACTGTCAGATTTACCACAGACTGTAGACTTCTGTGTTGCAGTATGACGTGTCTTTGTTCTAAAGATGAGAAGATTTGAAAGCTATGTCACGCTTTCATCTCAGACTGACTGACTTCACAGGCATGGTCTCCACGAATACAGCTGCAATTTAAATGACGTGTTTTAGTGTATAGATCCATCCCCATGTCCAAAACAAGGACACACTAAGATATCATTATAATGCAGACAGAAGCTACAGCAAGAGGACACCATACCCAAGAGCATTTTTCCCCTCCAAAGCCATTATGTTTCTGATTCAGAGGCCCTCAGGGGAACACAAAGACGATTTACATTGTTCAATACAATGTAGGCCATAAGCCTTAAAGCAAGGGTCAAGCCCCACAGAGTATCCTCTGACCAACTCTGGAAGAGAATCAGAGAAAACCACCCTCGTCTGGTGGGGTTTTTCACGCTCTATACTAAGTCATTACACAGTAATACAAACAAAACCCTGACTTAACACAAATAATTATATTGTGCTGTTATGTAAGGAATGATTTCTCTTTTTGGTGTCTCTCTCTTCTATGATCTATAGTTGGTAACCTAATTTTGTTCCTATAAAAGAAAATATTTTAAGTTATTTAAGTGGTATTTAGCTTTTCTTGCCACTAGCCCTGGGCTGTAATGGATGTGGAGTGTGCAACTTAAATGTAAAAAAGCTTGATTAAACCACTACATTTTGTAATACATTATTAGATGCTAATTATGCTTAGAAAACCAGGATTTATACAGGGTATCAGAGCTTTTAAAGACATAAAGAATAATTATGAATACAGATATCAAAAACTAAATAATTACTCACGAATAAACAAAGTCATACAATCACACAAGGTCATAAGTTTGGGTGTTGCTTCATATTTGAAAGTAACAAACTACAGGTTCATGAAATAAATGAAAATCACATGCTTAAAATTAGTTGCTGCGTTCCTAAAAACCTTCAAACATGTTGACATGTTGCATTGTCTTAATCAATACTGTATATCCTATAATCTATGATAACATGTTAATCTCACCAGGATTAATGTTTAATTACTAATTGGGTATTACTGAAAATATTGTTTAAAACTTAATTATTGTGAATGTCTCATTAAATAAATTGAGCATGACCTGGAATTTAACCCAAGCATCAGTCAGTTACTGTAGAAGGATGAAAGACGGAAGAAACGTGATTAAATCAGCGAATGCAAATGTGGTTGTAGGTCCTGTGCAGACGGACTAAGATCATTTTTTTAGAACTATTGTTACAGTGTCATTAGGAAACAGATTTCATACGAAATCACTAAGCAGTTTTGTTTGTATTCATAAAACAAATGTTCTGCATATTCGTGATGCACACCCAAACTTTGTTTTCTGCATGATTGTTGATTATTAGCCCTAAAACTAGCTTGTAGAGCTAGAAAAAAAATCTGGTTTATACTATACTTTGAGTTAACAATGTTACAAACTTGGTTTTTATCTGTGCCCATAAACACTTCAAAATCTTAAAACATTTGTTTAATTTTTGTTTATTGAGAGATACATTATAAGGCATTGGTATTAACTACATCCACAATCGAGCACTCTCCATGCTGATTCCCTCATCTTTCACACTATTATGTGCCTCAACTACACAGCAGTTTAAACTATTCAGAGTACAATACAAGAGATTCCTGGCATTTTCAGCACATTTTGCATTCATGTGCAGCCCTATTTACCCGCCATCAGAGTGGCAAATTACATGAACATTCTTCAGCTGAATAATGTCGCAAACAGCAAGACTCATTACTTTCCTTGATTCAAGGGTAGTTCTTTGGCTAATCTGTTGTGCAGTGCCAAGAGCTGATTTTGATTAGCTGGCTAGCAGAGTGAGAAAGTCGGTTTACTGTTGCCATGGAAAACTGTGTTTCACACATTGATCATCTCACCATTTCAAAAGAGGATGTTGCTCCAGTAAAGTTCTGACGATGCTGAATCAAAGCAATCACAATGATCAAGGCATTTATAAACCAGATGCCCTGCGCAAAAAAGAATAAGACACATGTGTGCTAACACTTGCCTTTGTTACTTGCATGTTGTTACTGTGTTCATTAAGATTTAACAGTCAGACAATACATAATATTTCAGAATTGCCTCATGAAGCGTGTGCTGTTTCACACATTAAGATAATCTGTTAAAAAAAATTATCAGCAATCCATTTCCTCTTCATTTAGCCATACAACCAACTGTTTGCACTGCAAATGTTAAAAGTGTTCAAATGAGCATAGAAAGAAAATAATGTCCCTGTAATGCACTGTTTTATTTGCAAGTGAAGATATACCTTCATTTACACTAATATCAACAATACACACAGCCACTTATTTACTGTTTATATCAACTGCCATGCTTTACCATTTACCATTTAAGGGTAGTTTTTAGTTTGAGCTGGGTGTAGGGAAACTGACTTATTGACTAGATATTTACCATCCCCCAAGGAATGAATTAATGATTACACACACTGATATGTGGTACTGCACTGCTCTAACTTTAACAGGAAAGTGGAAGCCAGTTAGGTCTGTGGAAGGGTTAACTGCATCCCACCTCTGGCTCTGCCCTGACAGCGTTACTGTTAACAGTGACCGGGCAGGCTGGCCTCTATCAGGAGGGATGCAGCGGGCATCGCAACAGACAGGTATCACTACAGCCAGGATGAATGAGGACAAGAATGAAGGTGGATATTAACATATCCTCTCATTACCATATTAACAGTGTGCATGAAAATGTGGCCCATGGACGTACCTCAATTAAACTTCAGTTGAATTCCAAGGTCACTGCTACATTAACTCTGATCCTTCAAAAAGTCTAAATAAATCAGTTTTTCAAAGCACAATATGTGATATATATTCATTCTGAAAAAAGAGGATCAACAATGTGAGGGCGTTATTTTATCAGCTAAGTGTTTTAGTGTGAGTGTGAGGGTGTTTGTTGTATTTTATAATTATTTTTTCATGCTTTGTGCTTGTGCTGAGAGCAGAGATCATTCTGCTCAGATGGCGTATTTCGCTGACTGAAATTCTTCTCAAATATTCACAGAAATGAAACAGAATAAAATGATGAAGGTGTGACTAAATGCTACATGTTGTCAGCAAAGAGGGGGCGTCATATTATTAGGGACGTGACAATTAAAATAAGACGGTTGAAGTTTCAAATTTGTCTGTTTTGTCAGTGTCACACACCGATTTGTCCCCTTCACTGTTTTGAACAGTACTTTGACAGATGGGGAGGACGGAGCTGAGCGTAGGTTAACATACGCTAAGGCCGGATGGTAATTCCCATATCTGTGCAGAGGCACACTGTTTACATAATATTCTAAGGGGAGTTGTCAACCGCATACTGCATGCTATTTAATATCATACACTCCACAATTTCCACATTACTGGGCATGCAAACAGCTCACTTTAATCAGTGACTCATACAGTATATAAATAAAGCATGGATGTAAAGCATACAGGCAGGGTTAAAAGGTTCAGCTACTGTTCATCGAAACGCTACAACAGGCAGGACGTGTGATTGCAACTTTTAACGTGTCATGGCTGATGGTACCAGACTGACAAACAGCTGATCTTCAGGGATTTTGGCGCACTGTGGTATCTATATTTAACCGAGAATGACGTGATAAGCTAAAACAAACATGCAGTCAGGGCGGCGTGATGAATGAAACAGTGCAGGGAATATTTTCTTAACACAGTTTGGGCTCCCTAGTATCAATCGACCATCTGAACACCACAGCTGTTGTTATGCACATCCCATCAAGGCCAGAGTGTACCGGTTTGAAATGGTACTTAAAGAAGAAGGTGCAGAAGTCACCGTTTAACGGGATATCTCATAATTCAAAAGAAAGAGCTGAAATCTCGGTAACTTTCTTGATGTGATATAACACAATAAAACATTGAATGACTCCCATTCTAATTGTTCTATACAGTATGCAAATACCCCTTGCAACGCATCTTATTTGTCTAAAATATTCAGTGAAATTGCACATTTATCGATGTGTTGCACTGACAGGCTGTCAGTTTGAGGAATGCTTTGTCATAGTCATGCCCATGGGCAGTGTGAATTGAGTTGCACAGCTGGAGTTATGTTAAACGTAAGGCGAAGTGACAGAAATGCTAATCAAGTATCAAAACTGACACTGTATTCCCATCGATGCACATCAGACCTTCAATGATTTATTAGTCAAAGTGAAAGCATGTGTCACTGTGTTGAGTGCTCATGGGTAAACACAGCTCTCGCCAAGGTGCACCACTTAGCAGCTCCCCCCTCCGCTTCCCATTGAGCATGAACAGTACTCTCCACGAAAGCCGCTGGTAGCGCAATTGAAGAGTAAATTTCAAAACAGGCCACACGAAATACAGTGGGGCAAAAAAGTATTTAGTCAGCCACCAATTGTGCAAGTTCTCCCACTTAAAAAGATGAGGGAGGCC
>LKNJ01003434.1:10928-56203 GCA_002120245.1 Maccullochella peelii
TGTGATGCCTCGGACACTTTCACTCCTGACATTTTACACAAAAGAAATTTGGACACTTCTTACCTGTGGTTGTGGTAGCAATCGTTGTTGTCTTGGCCACTGGGGAAATACAGAGAGCATAAATCAGATGATTGGATAGGAACTCTCCGTATCAATAACTAAGGTAATTAGACAGAAATACATAAACCATTGATGGGAAAAGAGATTTTCTTCCTCTGAGACAAGCTGTGACAAATGAATCAATTTTAAATTTCAAAAGTTCTAAATTCTGACTTTTGTCAAGTTTTGTATTCATTAGATAAAGCAAATCCCCCACCTGCCTGAGTTAGTAACACAACAGCCGTACGTGCTGCCCGTCAAACCGTCTAATGTCACTTACATGTGTCTCTATAACAGAGACGGTGTCACTCTCGGATTCATCTTTGAATACAGCCGTCGACATAACTTCGTACTCAGTAGACGGACTCAGACTGGTCAGGGTGCATCTGTTATCACTTCCACTCAAGACCACCTACAGAAGATAAACACACATGCAAGTCTCAGTCTCATATTACATTTGACCTCCAACAATCTCTTCTTTCCAAATAATCAACTTCTGGAGGATGTTGGCTGATATTTTCAAAAATGTCAACCGTGTGCTTCTGCTGTTTAATAACCTATTTTCACCTGTTCATTTTGGTCAAAACTGAACAACATTATGCAGGACAGTTGTCAGTTAATCTTTATAATGTCACACTTTCAGCCAGAGTTTAAATCTGATCTTTGATCAATGATAATATTGCAAGAAAAGGTCTCTGTATTACCGACTGAACTTGCCTGGGCATTAATGAAAAAGTATAAAAACACATAATTGCTTCCCATTTTTATTTACATTTTGTCCTGTTGTGTTTCACAATGTGTTGTTAACATTTTAGGTCACCTTGCTCTGTTTTGCACCTTCATTTGCTAGAAGAAAATAAATAGGAAGAGTTTCCTAAGTTACCCTCAAGATGTTATGGTTTCACCCCTGTGTGCTTTTATTTAGTAGTCTTGTCTTGTGTGCCACCTCTTGTCAGACCCAGAGTGTTTCCACCTGTGTTAGTTCCTCACCTGTGTTTAATCCCCTAATTAACTCTTCCCCTATATATGCCTGTGTTCTCTGTTGTTCCTTGTGGTGTCATTGTTTCCCGTTACTGGTGTTCCTGTGCGTGTTCATGTTCGGTATTCTGTGTCCCGTGTTGCCTGCCAGCTTCCCGGCCTGCTCGTCTACCTGCCTGCCGGCCTGCACCCCGGCTTGCCTGCCTGCACCCCGGCTTGCCTGCCTGCGTTACTGCCTGCCTCCCTGCCCGCCTGTACTCCGGTCTGGTTGCCCTACTTACCTGCCTATCCCCTAAATAAACTGTTGTTGGCTCTTACCTGCTGTCTGCATTTGGGTCCTTCCTTCACCATGCTCTCCCACCATAACACAAGATGTGATAACATTTTAGCCATTAACAGGATTGAACTCTGACAGGATTATTTATACTCTACGTGCAACACCAGACTTTCAAAACCAAGGATTTGGTTGTAATACTGTCTTAAATAAATTAGGTATTGTAAAACGTACACAGCATTTAAATGTACCTTGTTATGTTAAACAAAAATAAAATTGAAGTAAGGCCATTGTAAGACTTACAAATATTATCACCCACAATATGACTAATTCAGAAATGTTCCCCGGAAAACAGCAAAGCCAGTTGGATCAACTACTGCTGCAGGAGTCCAAACAACCACTACAATTTGTAGAAACGAATCGGACCCCAAGGTAAATACAAAGAGGTCATCAAAAGTACAGCTTGCTTCCATGGAGAGCAACATTGAAATTGGAATTTACTGTGGATGACTCAATAACCATATTGTGTGTAGGAATGTGTTTCCTTGCCGAGCCCTCTGGGGCCCACTTACATGCAAATATTACCAGTGGGGCCAGCCATTTGTGCTTTCCCTGGAGCACGTGCATCTTTAGTTTTCATTCTCTCCCTTTTCTTACATTTCCTTGCATTTAGTGAGATACATTTCCATATTTTATAGCATTGCCCTGTGTGGCATTTGCCAGATAAAAGAGTGGAGTCAGATATTTTATTGACTAACAATGACTTGATTAGACCCAAAACCTGCTTTCAAGAAGAGTATCAGGATGCCAGTGAAACAAAAGAATCCAAACAAAACAGCATGACGCACCAAAAGGACCAACAGTGATATCATTTACTTTTCTCATGGATCTCTAGATTATCTTAAAGTTTTAAATTTGGCTTTCGCTCTGTCTGTGTATCTGTGTGACTGTTGGATTGTAATCCTCCCCTCAGATTTAATAATACAGAGCAGTCGGTGGAGGATGTAAATTTGTGTTTGTGGGTAAGAGACAGAAAAGATGCGTGTAGTTCTCTATGCTGGCGGAATTACCAGCCCACCTCTCCAACTCCCCGAGTGTTATTTTCAGCTCTGATGACTCTCAGCAAAGCACACACACACACACACGTTCACACAACATGCACACACAAACGCAAATACACTCTTACAGACCTAAGGGCTCTATCGCTGCCGCCCAGCTGTCTCTAAACCCCAGATCATGGTAATAAAACACCCAAGCCATTAATTTCTAGATTTATTCAGCCTTTATTTATACCCAGCCATGCCAGGGGTTTTACCAGCGACCAGTAGCGTAGTTAAGCTTATATGCAAGTCTATAGAGTACAGGCTCCATTTTATCTGGGCACATGGAGTGCAGCCACTTCTTCCTCTGGAAATAGAGATAATAAGTAGACCCCTGGCCAAATGAAAAATTCAGAATCCAGGCAGTTTTATTTATCTTTTGATGCTAAATTATAAATTGGTGTAATATTTGTCAGCTTGAGGAAGAGAAAAATGTACGGTTGTGGCAAACTCATAACTGTGCCAAGGACTCAGACTTAATGTTTCATGCCTATGGTGTTATGATATGTCATGTATGTACATGATCACTGTCACATTTCATCTCCTGTTGGTGAAAAAACATGTGTCTAAAGCAAACACCTGTACATACCGTATTTTATTGGTACTGACCTCCTTTGTGACGCCACCTGCAAACGGTGCCCAGGAGAGTCTGTAGAGGACGATGTCATTGGCTGAGTGATCCCAGCTGACCTGAAAGCCGTCTGTGGTGACATCATTGGAGCGCAGATTCAAAGGACCAGGAACTGGACCTGAGAGGTGGAGAGAGTTTACCTTTTTGCATTTTATTTTTTCTTTACTTTTGTTTCACCTTAATTGTCATTTGCGCACTGCCCATTTTTTAAATAATGTTCTAATTTTCCCATACGTTTTTGTGATATTTATAACAGTGGTCTGCACTGGTTTTTCTTCCCGATGCCTCCCACTAAGCAGCACATGCCCTGCAATACTGGGCAATAGAAAGAGAACTGACCAAAGGGAGCTTGGCTGGCACTGCATTATGCAACTTTCATGGAAATGGTACAGGAAACATTTACTGTTGCAGTTTAACAACACTTATCCTGATTGTTTCAAATGCTAGCACAAACATTAGTTTTAATTTTCATGGAATATTTGTTCCCCTAAATAACTAAAGCTGAAAAGAACTAAACATTTACTGTGGTTGCACAAAGCCAGAGTAAGAATCAAGCTGTGTGTCAATGGAACCAAAAAATACCATGTGCCATATCACCATGAGCTAGCTTCAGTTTGGAACATGGTACAATCACTGACCAGGAATTAAACTGCTGCTATCCTGACTGTAGGGGCCAATTTATTGCACAAGTTTAAAGTGGTTCATCAGTTATCTTAACTTACAACAAGCTCAACTCTAATCCTGCAGGTTCCCACCATTTCCCACTCCTTCACTCAAAAACCTTGAAAAATGCCAACACATTTGTGTTGGTTCATGAAGCTCCCTTTCTTAAACCTGCTCCACTGAACAAAGTTTGCCAGGAGATGAATAAAAACATGGCCCTTTAGATAAGGTAAGTAGTTTAATAGTTGCTTGCCAGAAATGCATTTCTTTCAGCTGACTCAGCACTGGAGCCCAACTGCTTGTTGCTTAAAGGGATATTCCTACAAATCAATATCTTTTAGCGTGATGGAATAGTGAGAGACAGTGAAATGACCTTTTAATGCGAATGGGCTATTATGCCGAGGTGTAAATGAGATGGGCAGACCGCCAAAATAGCAGAGGGACCAGTGGGGGTAATACAATTCAACACTGTTTGGCACTAAGAGAGAAATGCTTTGCCTTGTAATGGTATTGATACAACTATTTTCAAGAAATCGAGACAAAATTGTCCTCAGCAGAGATGGTGACAGGGAAACACCAACGTGGAAGAAGAAATGGACTATAATAAAAAACAAATGTACTTGATAATTACCACTGGTGGCAATATTGGTCATCTACATCTGCCCATATTTGAATTCAGGGTTTGCAATGAGTCCCAAAAGCTAACGAACTAATTAACTACTGTAATCTCCAAAGTATCCTTACAGTCAAAAAGCGATAGTGTCTTACTGGTAGTGAATCGGTCCGTGAGCGGCTCTGATTGGCCCTCGTCGTATATGGCAAAGATGGCCACCGAGTACTCCATCAGAGACGTCAAGTCATAAAGGTCATAGAAGTTCCTACCACTCACCATCACCTGCACAACACATACGATAATCCACACAAAAACCCACAGTTATGTCTATACAAAAACAGAACAGTTCAATCACAGTCAGCTAAAAATCCGCTAAAACAATTTCTTCTAGTTCTTGTTGTGTACAATAGTGCCTAGGACATTGGAAGTTGACCAGCCATTGGGCCAACTTGTGCTGCTGGTATTCAGTGAACATATTGGACACAGGCACTAATTTCTACTGTATGTGTAAGTTTTAGGAATTTATCCAACCACATATCACAGATGATTTATATCAGTGCTCAATACTCATTCTAGTCCGGCCTCATACTAAGAACAACAATCCCTGCAATGAATCTCCTCTTTGTTCTATCCTTTCATCCTCTTTTTTCACTCTCTCATCGCTTCTCATCCAGACAAAAATGCTCTCAGATACAAATGCTGGCAAATATATTTGAAAAATTCCGTCTTAAACACATAAAATCACCTCCTTCGTGACTAGTCCGTCTGTCCTGATCCACACTACGCGGTAACCTTTAACATCTCTGGGCACAGGGTCCCAGCTGATGTGGGCAGAGTTCTGAGTGATGTCAAAGAACTGGAGGTTGGTGGGAGGACTCAGTGGTACTGAGGGGAGAGAGAGAGAGAGAGCAAGGGTTTGATGCGTATTTGTATGCTCTTGTGCTTCTATCTTTGTGAGCTCCAGTTTGAGTTTTAGAGGCCGTTTTGTCTGATCCTCACCTCTCCAAAGGGCCGTTAAGAGTCACAGTTAAAAAACATTGCGTGTGCATGTGCATTACTCACATGTAGTTTCCTGGTTTGTAACGGGGTCACCTGCTTCTTCTCCATACATGGCGTAAACAGTGACGGTGTATTCAGTGTTAGGGATCAACCTCTTCAGCTCCAGCTCTGTCACTGCATCTGATACCTTGACCTGGGGACAAAGACACACAAATGCACGCATTACAGCAAAACTTTGGACTCTCGGCTGCCAAGTTTGTGTTTAAAACTATGAATTGAATGAGCATTTATCAATACCTCCTTCTCATCCAAGTCTCCAGCTTCTATAAGCGGTGCATACAGCAGCATGTAGCCAGAGACTCCATCCACACTGTCCCATCTTGCTTTCATGGTGTTGTGAGTCACATCAAACAGCTGGAGGCCTGTCACTGTGGGGAGGGCCACTGCATACACACACACACATACGACCACACACAGACAATCACACAGCACATTTCAATCAAGGAGGAATTATACAATATAATATAAACCAAATCTTTTGAGTTGGTCTTGATTAAGAGTTTGAGTTTTATAAACTGTTACAATATCACAACATCTTCCTGGATGCTTTTACCTTCCTGTATTATGAAGTGCATCATTTTCAATATGCCTGGCTTCCATGGCTTTCAAACTTTTAAGCCCTTGTTATTAACTTGTGATCTCAGATGTTGACCGAAGCATTGGTGTGAGGTTTTGTAAGTACATTTCTGCGTGTGTTTGTGTGTAGGAATAAACTTACGGGTTGTTTCTGATCCTCTCAGAGCTTCACTTGCCTCGTTTGCGTACACAGCAAACACAGCCAGCTGGTACTCGGTGAGAGAGCTGAGATGCTGCAACACCACTGAAGTCTCACGGCCGTCCACTACTGCCTGGGGTGCAGGAGCGCGAGTGGGGAGGGGGGTGAAATATGGATGGAAGGGACAGAAAAGAGAGATGGTGTGCGGAAATGGATGGGAGAATAGGTAGGGAGGGGTAGGGGGACAAAGAACGGCAGGGAAAATGAAAAGTGGGGCAATAAATGGGACAGAGGAAGGCAGGGCAGAAAAGAGATCAAAAGAGAATGGTAGAGGGGGGGCATAATCGATTTATTGAATAGGATAAAGCACAAAACGTCTAAAGCAAAATAATATTTTTTCATTCTGATCTGAATGGATGACAGTTGTGTTACAGATTAGGTCCGGGCTGAGCCAGCTGGAAAGGCCTCATCACATGCGGCTCCAGACCATCTGGTCCCTGTAAACCCAGCTAAGCGAAAGATTTAATGGTTTCTGTGGTCAAATGTTCTGGAAAAAATCAAGCAGGTGCCTGGATCAGTGAGAGTATCATTTCTAGTAAGCCTTCATTACCTGCCTGAATGTTCAGGGGAGTTGTGAATGGAGGGATGAGAGCGAGAGTGGATGAATGATACCACCAGTGTCTCAGGGAAAACCTGAGCTCAATCCATACACCTGCCTGAAGACCCAGATACACAAACTCCCGCTGGTGTAGTAAATATGATGGAAAAACAGAGTGCACCCCGGCCTAAACCCAGCTCTCTGAGCTCCAACTGAGTCTCTTGACCTCAGTATATTTTAGGTCTTGCTTATGCTTATAGCTTTCAGATAACAGTGAACAGATTTTTTGAGCTGTGTGCTTGCAATGACATGGATATTTCTGAATTTTATGTAATGATACATTTGTTTGTAGTGGTTGTTTACTCCCTCATCGTTTCCTTTTCCCCCCCCAATTTTCAAAAACATTTTTTCAGTACAGTAAATATGGTGGTGTTCTTAGCAAAAAAACACAGTATATACCTCCTGTGGATCTCCTCCCTGGACAGGGTAATAAACCACTCTGTATTTCTCTACATTTCCAGGGGCGTCGCTCCATGAAACCCGAAAGCTTCGGGCCGTCACTTCTGATGTCACCAGGTCAAGTGGTGCCCCCATCTTCTCTGGTGTGTGTTCTAAAGAAAAAAAAGCAGACGAAAAGGGAGGGATAAGAGATTGCATCAGATTATATTAAATTTCTCCCAGTGAGGAACTTTTAAGCAGAAAAACTCACAGGCATTGAGGATCAAAGCAAAAGAGATAGTGTTGAAATATAATCAAAACACATTAGACTGGATATATGGTGTCACTTTAAGACATCCTCTGTCTCGTTTTTCCATCCGGCATCTTTATATCCACAGAGATGGAAACTTAGAGGAAAAACTGAGAAATAGGAGCAAGATGAAGAAAGAAGACAATGCGTCCTAAAATAATCACCATTTTATTGCAGGATATCATTTCTATTTGACTGCTGTGTGACACCACCCTCCCAATGGAGAAACTTTGCATTAAATGCGACCATCTCTGCCAACTCAAGCTTTACCTAAATATACAGGGTTTGATTCACACTAAACAAAACCTACTTTGAGATGATAGCTCTGACTATTTTTTAATCATTCAGTCATTTAAGGATACATCAGGAGGAGCCAAAGTAATCACACTGCACATTACTGACTTAACTACGTATAAAATTTTATTTTGCCTTACTTTGGATATTGCAGAGTGTAGTTACTCTAGTTTGCATGTAAGCGCATAAAAAGGCTCATCTGAGATATTAAGTATGCATCACTGCTGCACACTCTCCGCAGTCTTTCCTTCTCACTCTCTGTCTCATTGTCTCCGTACTCTGCTTGATGTCCTTGTCTTGCTGCTCCACTTGTTCGCACACTCTTTTGGTTAGCCCCTCTACTATGGAGCTCATGATGTTGAAGTCAGCCACATTGTAGACATGAGTGTTGTACGGCTCCGAGGCGATGGAGTGCAACTCATTCTCATCAGCATTCTTCACACCTGAGAAGGTAAGGGCAAGCATATGATTGTCAGCATAACATTTAGAGACAACACCGGTATTAACAAACATTCTCCATATAAATGCACAATAGCACAGCAGGACAGTAAAGTAAAGGAAGTTGAGTTCAAAAAAACATCACTGGCAAGGATTTAACTCATTGTGGTACAGATGGAACTCCTTCCTAAGACTTCTTCTCTGTGTGTCTGTGTATCAATTCTCACCAATAGCGAACAGCTCAACACCAGCATTTCTCAGGCTCTCTGCAGGTGGTATGACGTCATCCTGGGACTTCCCGTCTGTGATGAGGATCCCAATCTTGGGTATACCGACCCGTGAACCAGATTCAGACTTGAAACTGTTCTCCAAGATATAAGTCAATGCAAGGCCTGGAGAGAGAAGGAGGAGGAGGAAGAAGAAAAAAGACACAGGGAGAGGGAGAGGGAGCAGGGTGGATGAGAGGATAACGAGACAAAGAGGAAAAAATTATTCAAGAGAGAAAATTAAGCGTAAAAGAACAGGAACAGGAGAAGAATGGGGAAGTAGTACAGGATTGAACAGAAAAGGTAAACAACAAACATGTTAAATTAATATCCAGTACTGGTTAACAGTAAACAAGACAGGTAGCAGTGAAATCCAGCACCTGTGAGAGTGTTTCCTCCCTTGTAGGGCAGGTTCTTGACGGCATCAATGACTGCATCTTTGGTGGAGAAAGCATTTAGATGCCACTCTATCCTGGGATCACCACTGTACTGAGCCAGACCTAGAAACACACATTTACAAAAACACAACTTGTCATTTGTTTTATTTGCTCACGTGCTGATACCAGAAAAATGACACTATTTCTTGACAGATATGAGCAAAATATCTGTATTAAAAAGGTAATTAAAACATTTACAGAAAAATCAGAAGACCATATTGGTCCCATGGTGTACCCATCTGTTCAAGAAGGAAGGTAGCAGGGACCCACCTATCCTCGTCTTATCAATGCCAACATCAAAGGCATTGACAAGGTTTTCCAAGAACATGCGGACCAGCCGGAAGTTGAGCCGACCAATACTCCAGGAGCCGTCCACCAGGATCACAATGTCTGCAATGGCCTCAGTGTGGCACACAAACTGATCAACTAAAAGAAGAAAAGAAGAGAGGACAGACATGAATTCAAACTGACCACAGTCAGGGACAACCAGACAGAATAAACGACTAATAAATAGATAATTGAAAAGATAACTCTCATTAAAAACATTGCTTTTACTTTTGATCTGCAGGTTTCTCAGTCAAGATTCAGAAAACAAATCCACACCTCAAGTCTGCAGGTTTCAGGTTGTCTTTATTGTACAAAACACATTTTATAAACCAAACGGCCAGAAACAGAACTCAAGACAATTAGGAAACATGTAAAATAGACACAGACCATTTTCTTTGCATACAGTACAATGGCACAAATACAAACACACAATCTGGACCATAGTCAACCACCCAAGGTCTAACACAAATCCTGCATCTCCTCTTCTTATCTTGCTCTAAAATCATGTACAATTCATGATGTAAAAATAGCATCTTGAGAGCCTCCTTTGAACTCTGTGGTGTTGTTTTCCCCAGTATCTCTCATATCCTCCTCTTCTTGGAATTATTCTCTAAACAAGTTATTTGAAAACTGACTCGCTCTTCATTTGAAAGACAGTTTTAAAAAAAGGGAAATCTTGCATGTGAAACCTCCCACCTGAAAGTAATAGTGAGAATAGATATGAGTCAATATTGTGGAAGCACACACACACACACACACACACACACTTTTATTAGTTCATTTATCATTATTCCGTAACTGCTTATCTTGTCATCCTGCCCTTTATCATATCCTATAAATTAATAATCCACTTACAGTTGTATCATACAATCCCTTATCTGTCTACAAAAGTAATATTGAGTAATCCAGAGCATGCTGATGAGGTTGGACATTTGTGTCTAAATGAAGAAAGGTGATAAAAGAGTGCTGACTGTAGGAAATGTGGAAAAAGTATGTTTAAATGATTAAGATAAATATTACAGAGTGAAGTGATACATATGAGGTTGTCTCCATTCAGACAGCAGAGCGAAAGGTTGAATTTCTCACTTTACCCTAACAACAGATGCTAGTTTAGTGGCTCAGGTGCATAGTGGGTAATTGCAATGCCCTGTGTTAGTCCCAAGACCTTTGTTACAATTGTGTTTCCCTTGTGTTCATCTCTCTGTACACAGCCTATCAACTGTAAAATAATGCAAAATAAGATAAGTCAAATTGCTATTTTTCCTTCCTAGTCTTATGGATATTTGTCAGAAATCCACACCAGCATAAATTACTCTTAATTCAGTATGAACGGATGGCTGGTGGCAACACATTAGATGGAACATAGAAAGTGCTGAGACTGTACCACCTGTGCTATTTGTGCTTCTATCTCAGGTCAACACTATCTCAAGATTGAAATTCATAAAGGAGACATTGTGTAACGATAAGCCACGCAGGTATTTGTTTCAAGAAGTGGTTTTCCAGACAGAGTCTTCTGTCTGCTGTCTGTGTCTGTCTGACTGTTTGAACCATCCATCTGCTACAGACGACAGACGGAGGAGAGAAGAGAGGACAACAAGGTCGAGAGATAGCTGATGGCAATCTTTGGTTTGCAAATGCACAACATTTGATTATGAATCTATCCTTCAGCGTTCAGGGACATAATGGTCACATTTTACCAATTTTTTCAAGGAGTAAAGAACACTTTTTTTAAACAGCCTACTGTATATGATATGATGCCCTTGAGAGTGGCCTAAACTGGACATGCAAATAATTTTAATTATTCTACTATCCTACTGAAAAGAGAAGATAAGTTGTAGCTTAGTTTCAGTAAAATGGCAAACAGCTGAGAGGCCAAAGAGTGTAAAGATGCTTATTTGTAGAGTTTCCCTTCTTACAAAACAAATAAGCATAGCCTTTAAAGAAACTCAAAAGGTTAAAGAATAGAAAGAACCAAACTTGAGATAGCGATAGAAGACACACAAAGACACAGTTCAACTGAGGAGCTGTTATAATAAAAGTGAGAGACATGCAGGGGCTGTTAGTATCTATAGCAATTGCTGTTGACACGGTGGGTAAATAAAGAGATGAGGGACTTTAAGGTTAAGAAAGAAAGCGTCAGAGAGGGAGAGTGGGGTACTGTGCAATGTGAAAAGCCATCAAGACAGACGAAGGAGATGGTAAACAGAGGATTAGAGGGTCGTAATTACAGCCAATTACAGCTTGCTGGCCATTCCCTGTATTGGCAGGGTGGTGAGAACGTCCTTCAACTAGGCATAACACTGGTGGTTTACATCTGAACCAATAATCAAGGTTGCCCCTCTCCTTCACATTATCCCTGCTGACGTCTGTAAACAGTCAGTATAGCTGGTTATCAAGGGTCGATTTTCCTAGAAGAAATCATTTGCTGCTGCCATTCCTTCCTATATAGTTTGAGAAACAACTCCCATAATTGCCAAAGATAGATAATCCATCTCGGTAAACATGAAACCTTGAATCAAAGATGAGTTTTACTGTTATTTCATTGTGCCCAGGTTGTGTATTCTCACATCAGTGTGTGCATTACATTATGCTCAGATTTCTGTCTGTCACCCGACGGGACAGAGAAGTCTTTACATAACCTTACAAACTTTAATCTATTTTTTGCAGGACTTTGTTAACTGGGTAGTAGTTAATTTCAAGCAACAGTAGACTTAAAGGTTTGTGTGAAGTAATGAAATACTAACAAATCTAATTACATTCAAATTGCATGCTTTGCAAATTTTATTGGGTAATGTCACCTAGTTGTTAGGGGGATGTGACACTGCTCCACTCCAAGATCATAAAACAACGGTTTTGCTTTAGTGTCCTTGATCAAGAACTAAATTCCTGAAAACTCAGAAGTCATCTAATAAGATACATTTAATCAAATATGCTTTCATTAATGTCATTTTCACATATTTAACTTTTTAATTTTTATTATTAATGCTGATAATCAAGACTGTCCAATAGCAGTCAAGTTCCCGCTCTGACGGCATCAGCTAATTAGAAATTTGTCATGCTGCACATACTGTACATGTATACCGAATTATTTAGTTAAAGCTTCTTCTCTCAGTCTTCTATTGAAGCCTAGTTTGAGCAACATCACAAATCCTCCCATCATTGTTGTGTTCCTGCATTTAAAATAATACAAACTTTAGAAAGTGAAGAAACTTGAATGAATGAAAAGAAATGTTTGTTTACTTGATTTTGCCAAAATGTGGGCTAATAATACATCATTTTACTCTCACTTTTTCAAATTTACACTAAGGGCAACCCACCATTTGTTCACACATCCATGTTCCACACACCACTATATCTTAAACGCCACTATACTGACAAACATTTAGAGAAATAATGCATCTCACTAATTTAAATATACACCCAGTAACTGTCAGGTGTCTATTATTTTCCTATCTAGCTAACTGACTGACAGAACTAGCTTAATATGTGACCCACTTAGACTGAAGAGTAAAAGAATTAATATGAGTGACACATCCGACCTGACATTTGATCAAAATGCTGTTTAATAGTGATGAAAACAGGGAACACCCATATTACATTTCACATAAAATATAGCTCAAATTAAAAAACGCTGTGCCAGTAACAGACTAAATGACCAAATAAAGTTGGCTAAGTGAGGTTAGCTTAATTGGATATTTCCCTTGCATTGTTAACTCTTAAAATGCACACAGACACTGATTTACAGATAGCTGGTGCAACCCAATCAGGGTCTCGTTTGCACAGTTTCTAGGGGTACACACTACAAGCTAACATCTGTGTCAAAGTTTTACATCATGTCCTGTAATGAAACTATTTCACCCATCTGTAGAATCTATCGGAATATAATTTGGTAATCAAATGGCAATTTTTAAAATTAAATTTCTTCAGTATTTTGGAAAATAATCCACAATCACATTAGAATTACTTCGACAGTAGAGACAATAGAAGACAGAAGGATCGGAAATAGAGCCATACATGTTCTGACCATAGACCGTATATAAAGATGGACGGCATGACAGTCCCCCTTAAGTGAAGCCAAAATATCTTGATCGCCCTCAAATCAAAGTACATGTCAAATAAATTTTTCCCGAAGATGGTTTCTGTCATTTTAGGTAGTTTTTAATCACGCTGATGTATGTTCAAGTGTTCATTTGTCTGATAAGTTTGGTTTTAATTAGTTATTTGATGCTATAAAAAGGGGGTGAGACGTCATGATTGATAACTGAGTGCGCTTGCGATTGGTTCAGGCGGGTTTATGAACTATCACTACTGCGCAGACTCTGCCTCCAAATGACGTCACCAGCACAAGATGGCAGCTCCCGTATCCGGGACATTTTGGTAACATTTTTGTACAGTAGGAGGAAGTGGAGACACGTCGTCCATCTTTATATACAGTCTATGGTTCAGTATTTCCCTCCCAACAATGGAGAGGATGCTTCCAGTATCTTCCTACTGTAGTTGCTATTGAATCTCTGCCAGACAATAACCGGCTTGTCAAAAGGTCCCTCTGCTCCTTCTAAGCCCCATCTGCCTTTCTTCTTCTCCTCCTCTTCTGCCCCTTTTCTCTTCCCGTCGAACGCCTTTGCTGCGGGTCAAAGTGCAGTTACTGGGGAACAGTGGGGAGGTGTTTGTGCGCACATGAGAGAGAAAAAAAGTGTGAAGGGAAACAAGTGAAGCAGGAAGAAAGAAAAACGGTGTGAAGGCTAAATGCTGTATTTGGGTTTGATGAAATACCGTAGATATATTGACAGAGTCTGTGTTGCCAAGTCTCTCCTTTGTCCAAGTCTACCGTTACTCCTCTACTTCTCTGCCTCTCTCCACTCCTCTATCTCACTCTGTCCATCTCTGGGGTTAACTAATAAGAGACAGGCTTTGTTTGGCACTGAAATCTTTCTTAAACACTCCACCAACTAAAACAATCTGTCATGGCAGAGCACAAGACATGTCAGTCTCTACTATAATGTGTGTTTGTTCATGTATTTCTATTCATATGTGGGCCAAAAGTTTATATGCGGATAGAAACATTTGGAAAATCTTTTCAAGTGCTGACACATTCACCGTCCTTAATTTCAGGCGTTTTAACAATAGAGACGTCACAGTTAAGGTCAGATTTGATGCTAGGATAAAAAGGTACGAGTTACGGGGACACTTGCCAAAGCTTAAACGTATTTTCAAATTGAGTATTAGTCATGGGATGACATATCTGTACCTGAATAACTTGCCAAAATTTAAGAACCTTTTTAGTTCCACCGTTCACTGGTTTCTAACATCATGGATGGCATGACTACTACTGCAGTAGGGCTTGGCTAGTTCTCTGTGCTGGAGAGCATATTACACCTCAGCCAGCTATTGGAGCCGAAACCCAACTTTCAGTCAAACAAAATTACTTCTTGGTATACACGACGGGAACCAACTTTGAGCTGTAGGCTACTTGCCTACCATGTTGCATGTTTGAAAGTCGTCGGAAACTTTGTTTGGCTCAATTTAGACAGTGTTCAAAAATCGAGCAAGAAAACAACCAGCACTAACATGACCAAGAGAGTGGCTGTCTACTGAGCAAATGTTTCTGTGTCCAAAAGCTGTGTTGATATATGCCTTGACATGTAATAATGTATTATATGCTGTGCTTATGATAGCTACATGTGGGTAGCAGAGCTGCTAACCACAGCTAGTGGCAGTAGCACAATTATGTTCATTATTTTCAACAGCTGTTTCACAAATGCAAAAACGCAGCCATTTTTCTGTTTAACCAGAAATACTTGGTTTCAGTTGTGTAAGACATTTAGGTTCAAAATAGGCCTTTTTCCACAGCAGAAGTTTTACTTGTCATAGTAGGAAAAAGCCCAGGTGTTACTAATAACATTAACGATGGCTCCATTCTACTCAAGTGTCCCAGTAAGTCATGACAGTGTGAAAGTTAGCTGCTTTGGTTTCATGTTGGCTATTGCTCAAACATTTTATGTTATCAAGCAGATTTGTGTCTATGTCTCTATATTCACTGATTGTGAAGCATGAGGTTTGCATGAACTAAATCTGAACCTTATTTGCATAGAAGGACATGATTAGAAAAGGCGCTGCCATCTCCGAATCCATTTACATGCGAGTACACAATTGGACAAGCACCAGCCGTAATTGGCATGCGAGCATGTGATTAGACAGACCGTCCACCTGGTGTCCATGAGAGAGCGAGTGACCACATGTTACAACTCAGCCCACAGTGCAGTCTGCAGTGCTGTGGGAAAAATTATGTGGCTCCTGGACAATTGAATTAACTTGTGTGGGAGTGGAGAAATGGGTATTAAAAATGTGAGTGCAACAATGGAAGCCACTGTTGGCTGGCTGCAACTTCTAGCAGAGCAAAGACAGACATGAAAAGACAAAGACAGTGACTAAGCCGGGGGACAGAACTGGGAACTAGAAGAGAGAAATGTTATAGACAAGTAGTACAAGTAGTAGTTACTAGTAGAAACACTTGTAGAAGTACACAAACAAACAAATAAAGCACAAAGAGGTTTAAACACATACACATATAGGCTACTGCAGACCAGATTAATTAAAGCAAAGCAGATTGCTTTGTAATCTCCCACTCCCAGGAGGCAACACACACACACTCAAACATATTTATATAGTTGGGAGAGTAATGCATGCCCAATACACAAACAAATAAACACAGGGACTCACACAGCTCATCTTTGAACGCACACACACACACACCTATCTAGTTTAGAAAACATTTCCACCCTCTGTTTCTTCCTTCTCTTTGTCGCTCTCTCTTCTCATTAACAGTAGCTCTACCCAGCCGGCCTTGATTTATTGCTGACCTCTATTTAGCCAGGGATCAGTGGAGTGTGCTGTCATTTCAATCCCTCTGTAGTTAAGTTTTATTTCCCCAGCCACTGTGATTGTGTTTCGGTGTCTGGAATTAACATTGAGAACAGTGAAAGACGTGCAGATAGATGGATAGTAGCAATGGCAATCCCCACATCAGCGAGAACATTTCCCTTAATCTCTCAGCAGAAAGTTTGAGTCCTGCGTGACCCTGCTTTTAGAAGAGCACTTCACGTCCAGGAAAAGGCTAATTTATCACAAAAATAATTGGACGTTTATTCCCAAATAGTTTAACACAAGTTGATATGTTTGATTTTGATGTATTTATCCACTCGGTATTAAAATACACTTCAGTGACATAATGAAATGGAAATAATATTATACAGTAGATGACCTGCCTCTTTTATGGTCACCCCTGAGAGATGTTTTCTCAGTATATCAATTCAGGATGAATAGTAATAAGATCCATTTCTCCTGCCTGCTGTTTATCATGTAGAACCTAATGTTTCAATATAAGCAATTTTCTGTATGTTGTGGAGAAAATGTCCACTTTAAATCAATGCAGTCTGGTCCTTTCCACCTCATCTGCTCCTGTGTAGGTGTGCTTGCTAAGTGCTCTACCAAACTGAGATGAAATCGTGGATAGCATTTAAAGAGACAGCCCCAAGTGAAAAACTGACCTTGCTGGCCAGTTTTCCACACTTGTGCCAAAGAAGAGACAACATTTCTTGTAATCTTACACTAAAATTCCATTATTCTCACTTCCCAGAAGATAATATATTTCTAATAGGATATTTGCCTGCAGATGAACAGAACATTTTGCATAATTACAACCAACAAGAAAATCAGATATTTGATATTGATTTACACCCTCCTACTAAGACAAGTCAAAATGTCTTCCATGTAAAAGGCTTATTGTTTAAAACTTGTGTAGGCTTCTCTACAAATTATCAGCAAAACTGACAAACAACAGCTGGGACCAGTGACTGCATTCAGTATCACCAACATCCTGCAGTGAAGATGCCAGCTTTCCTAATTCTGAACAAAACCAATTTGACTCTTTCACATATTGATGCCAAGCTAATTTTTTATTTAACCAGGAGTAAAAGACTCATTCAGATTAAAAATCTGGCCAAGACAGGCAGAAGCACAAATAACACGGTTGCAGACATAAAACAAATTACAGAATTATAAAATATCAAATCATTCTTCAACATTCATAACATCTACACCCATATGTACTTGCGTCCAAGTCATTTAGAATCACTTTAAATGTGTCCAATGAGACCAGCTCCTGAAGATTCAGGTGACTTTGCAGCCGATTCCAAGCTGAGGGAGCCGCATACTTAAACACCCCTTTTTCAATTAAAAGAAATAAGTCCCAGAAGCGAAAACAATAACTTCCCCTACTTTGTTATAGGATGTAGGCCCGTAGGTAGGAAGTCATCCAAGAACAGCCTTATAAATAAAAGTATGCCAATGGTTAAGTCTATGGCTGGACAAGGCAGACCATCCAACCCAAGCATACAGAGAGCAATGATGAGTAAGGGCCTTGAGATTCGTGATAAATCTCAGTGCCCTGTGGTAGACAGTATCCAGCATGTGTAGGCATTGTGAAGATGCATGCATGCTTATAATGTCGCCATAGTCCAGCACAGACATAACGGTGGCATCAACAAGTCTCTTTTAAGCCTCGAAGGAAAAGCAAGCCTTGTTTCTAAAATAGAGACCCAATTTCAACTGTAGTCTTTTCACCAGTTGCTGAATGTGAGGCTTAAATGATTCCATGATAACTGGTGATGAAGTTCACGTGATGAGCAAAACTCCAGAACAGCTACTACTGTTTATCAGCTCTTAATCTGAAAACCATGACACTGGCAAGAATCAAAACACCAGCCAGTAAAACAAAGATCGGACTACTGTAAACTGCTTGGAAACAAACAACAACAAACAATTTCTAAGAAATAAAAATGCAGTAGCTGCAGGGGTTAAAAAAAACAACAACAACATCAATGTCATAACTTCATACTCAAGGTTTAAAACCACCTGAGCATGAAGCCAGAGAGGTGTTTTAGCCTGCCTACAGAAGCTTGTTTCTCACAAAAAACACTGGTGGTGCACAAGAGCTCAAAAAACAAGATTTTCTTTGTTTTATTGGCTTGTTTATTCAATCAAGAGACAGGCAGCAGATTGATACACCTGTCGTTTGCTCAGTGGCCCTCAGAGCATCTCAGACAAACTCAGCCAGCCACAAACATTCATATTCATCTGTGAGACCTCTGGGCTTACGTGAGTGTGTGTGTATGAGCGAGAGAGACTGTGTATACGTGTGTGAGAAGTGTGATCTAGTGGGTTTTGAGGTGTAATCCGACAGCTGTTTTTAGACGGTTTGTGTTGTTCCACCAGAGACCTTTCCCTGTTTGGCCTCCTGATCTTTAATCAACTGTCTTGTTCTGTTCCACTTCACTGAAAACACAGAGACGTTCTGACAAAAACAGTATATGTATACTGGATGCAACACGTGGCCTCTAAACAGTCTTTCTCTGAGTCTGTCGCTCCATCTCTACTTGTCTCTGTTTGCCTTGTTCTTTTCTTTCCGTTTTATCTTCCTCTAATCTCTCTGTCGGGTTCACACACACACACACACACACGTTCTATGTGCGTTTCCATTTCAAAAGTTGAGTCCCTCTTATCATGTCTGGTTATTTTTTTAGCTCCGTGCACACATTGTAAGAACCTTAGAGAAGGGTGAGGCTCTCAAACTAGGCTTTTTAGTGTCACTATTCACTACAATACTGGCTTACTTATTATTTCTGCCTGAGGGACAGTTTGCCTGCCAGTCCAACCCCCCTTTTATCTCTCCACTCCTCTGTTTCTATCTTTTAGTTCATCTTAGTCAAGCACAAGCAACTATTCGTTTGACGGACGTATACATTCATCAAGTCAAGTAACTATAAGGAGTCAAAGGAGGAAAAAGGAGGACAGGATTGACTAGATAGGAAAGAGAGCTTAGGGGACAAAAGAGGTTATGAAAGGTCAGGCAGTAAAGCAAAGTGGAGAGATAAAAGGGCATGAAGAGGGGATGAAGCAAGCAGGGGTATAGGAGAGGAGGCAAAGGGCAATAAATGTCACTTCTAATGACACATACAATATCAACTGTCAAGCTAGGTATTGCATTTCACCCAGAAGTTTCTCCTATAATAACCTCATCCCATTGTAGTTTGTTACAGCAAATGTTTATGTAAATGTGTATGTGTTGTTGCATGCACAGTGACACATTGACATTGACACAACTGCAGTGGGCTGGTGTCGCTCACACCACAGTCACAAAATTGTACGGTGTGACATTACTTCCATTTGTGGCCATTTAGAGGGAGGGAAGAGAAGCTATAGCAGGGGAAATCAGGGAGGAAGTGGACGCTAATTGACCTCTGCACTTAAGGAGTCCTTGCTACTAATGACCGCAATAGAATTAGCACATCCACACACACATGCACTTGCTAACCACTGTCATACAATTAGCTCAACTAAGCCATGAAACCCCCCCCTTAATCGAGGACAAGGACAGAAGTCTGGCTAGCACAGAGACCACACACACACACACACACACACACACACACACGTCCAAGTGAGCAATGGCTGATCTACTCCCAAGTCTCTGAGTGCACATTCAACGTGTGTGACGATTATATTTCTTTAGCTCCTCTCAACAGGAATACTTCAGTACCTGGCGAGTGTCCAAAACAAAATGTAAAACACAACTTGTGATGATGGAAAAAGTGTTAAGTGAGACGAGACAAATGGAGACGAAATGTGCATTTCTGGAAGACATTTACCTGAGTTCACCTCACTTTTCATTTCGGTTTATTTTAATACTTTCTCTTTAAATACCTCCGTTTAATGCTCTCCTCACTTTGCCCTTCACACTACTCACCAGCTTATTTTGAAACTGTGCATGTTCACGTCATTTGTGAATCTATTTCACATTTCTTGGAGCCTTTCATGCTTTTTAGCCATGACATACATATCTGGCTCTTTTTGCTCTCAAATGGGAATAACTGATGTAATGTTAAGAGGCATTCAAATGAACTGATAGCACCACTTGCCAGTTAGTTTGTAGCCTGCACAAACGTAAACGGGCTGCATGTATTCACTGTATTTGCCTCCTTTCATTTGTGGTATTGGTTTTGGCCTCCTCACTCATTTGTCAGACTAGTTACACATCTCTGTGGCCACAATCTCTGACATCCTGTGTAGCCACTGAGCATCACATTGACTGAATGGGGAGAGGCTAGGAATTACATTAAATATAGGACAAAATGCACAACGACAGATGAAGAGTATAACTGGTAATTCTGGAAACTAATAGGGCAAAAAATAAAGCAAGACACAGGCACACATACAAGTATGCACACATAGCACACTGGCACAAAGAGATTGAGATATTTAGACTAAATTAATGTTAAAGCTGGGAATTAACAAGGTTATAAATACAGAGACAAACACACACATACACGCACACACTTAGCTAGGGAGTGCCAAAACTGAAATAAATGATAATGTTAGGAATTAAGGTTGGCTATAAATATAAAGACCTCGCTCTCCAGGTGTGCGTTTGTTACCCTCTGCAGATGTGATGGATACTAGAGGACTCTTTCACTATCAGTGGTGAATGTCAACAGAATCTCATTGGCCTCCAGTTCAACTTTAACTACGTCTGTCCCTTGGGTTCAATCCGTGTGTGTCTGCCTGTGTGAGCGCTGGTTTAAAGCTTCAGTCAGTGAGTGAGGAAGGCAACAATCCTCTCACATCCTATTAGGTAATATGTATTGAAAAAGGCACCGTAGCATGGAGGAAAGGAGAGGCTTCTGCCCTTTATTGCTCAATGATTTCCACTTGTTTGTGTATGCTGTTGGCCTGACACTCTGATTGCTTTATGTACAAAGGCTGAAACAAAGCAAGTCAACCATTTAATGAGTGGATTGGTATCAAAATCAAAGTCTATCTAGTTAAGTAACTGAAGAGTCCTGAAAGGCATCAGTACCTTTTCATTGATATATCTGCAACTTTAATTTAACTGAAGGCAAGTACAACAAAAGGTAATGAAATATCAAAATAGAGTGCAATTATGCAAGTATGTTGCAATGCATGGTTATTTTTCCACAAATCAAAGTTAAACTAAAACTCATTTAGTCAGCTTCTTCAAAAGTGGGCCAGGTGACAGCTCAGTCAGTGGTGGGAAAACAGGATTTTTCTGTTATATTGTTATTGTGGTCAATCTAACAATGCAGCATTAAGCTTTGATTAGAGAAACCAGTGCTGACTTACAGTATCTGTTAGATCTTTATGGTCTGCAGGGCGACAACCATCTGTTTTACTACTGGAGGCTACTGACCCGCATTTGTAACAAATACATTCACGGACACACCCACAGTACACACACAGATGTCCTCTGATCTAATATCATGCAGCTGTCCAAATAATAGCTATTATTTTTGAGGAAATGTTGTTTAGGGCCAATTTCCTATGAAAATATATTACTGTCTTGCACAAGAGACCACTAATGGATTTGTTCTTGCTTTGATAAGCAAAACACAGACATTTATTGTTATTGGCTATAGAATTCCTTACTGACTTTATTTTGGATGAAACCAGCAGCAACGGCTAACTGTTAACACCGTAAATAATGGAACAAAAATGTATGGTTTTTAAATGTATTATGTGAAGGGCAAAAGATAATTTGCCAAATGTTGCTTTTATTGGACAGTTTATAGTAAAGAACAGAGTGGGATGACACGCAAATACAAGTCCTCCAACCTAAAAGGACAAAATGTTGTTTGTCATTGCCTTCAATATGCCCGTTACAAAAACGCTTCTTATGGAGGGTTTTCTGACCTGTCACTGCTATGGTTACTAAAAGCACTTGGTTAAGGTTAGTGAAACATCATCATCATCACTGTTGAAAGGAACCAACACTGACCTGTGCTTCTTACAGTCAATGAGAAGCAAAACCATTATTTGCACAGACACAAGAGGTCACTTGAGGAAAACGTAAACATACAAAAAGAAATAATTTAAGAGATCACCAAAGCCATTCAGAGTCTGTGTGCCAATTTTCACAGCAATCCATCCAATAGCTGTCAACACACAAAACCACAAATGTGAAGCTCATGGTGGCGCTAGAGGAAAAAGTCCTAGAATTCCTCCTCTGGGGACCATGAATGTTTGTGCAAAATTTAATGACAATCCATCTAATATTTGCTGGGATATTGCAGTCAAGACCAAAGTGGTGGACGGACCGACCGACCGACATTGCCATCTCTAGAGCCATGATGCTAGCATGGCTAAAAAAAAAAAAAACAGTCATATAAAAAACAAGTATGATAATTATGTATAGATATCAAAGGTGACTACAATGTGAGCAATGTTGCCTGTAGCAGAGAAGCTTTTGAAAGTTTCTGTAGGCGATAAACCAAAATGGAACCAGTGAACAAAGATGGCATGTCATGTGGCCCCGTGTGTAATAGCATTACACAGTATTTGCTCTGTCTCCATGTCTCAGTCCAAACTGGAAAGAGTAGAAGTTGATGTTTTGACATTTTAGACTGTGAGAATAAAGTATGAATGTCAAGCACTGAAACCGCCTTTTTTTTTTTTAATGCAACCAGTTGATTAAGGAGCCCAGAGAGAGTCTTTCGTTGGCAGAGATCAAACTGACAGAAACAAGTAGAAAAATGAACGGATGACAAACTTTGCTGGCACTCCAGCTGGCAAGTAGCTGAAAATGTATTATTCATTCATTATTATCTTTATTTTATTCATAATGTCGCAGTTACGAGGCCCTGTCTTTGTTCCACTTGTCTTTGTTCATGCAGTTTAGAATAGATCTGCCCTGATTTTCTCACAAGCATGTACAACAACGTCCAGATGAGTTTTCTTTGAGAAATAAAACTGGAGAATAAATATTTAAGCCTAGATTAGTGTAATTTAGCGCACACACACACACACACACACACACACACACACACACACACACACACGCACGCCGCTCTCAATGAAGCAACTTCTCTTTTTCAGTGTCTAACCTGCTGAGATATCACTATAGAACTATGAATGATTCACACACATACAGTATACAGTTTCACAAGGAACATTGATATTTTCTCACTGCCTCCGTCTCTGTATGATTCTCCCAGCATGCCTCTCCCTCCCGCCTCTCTTCCTGTCTTCAGATGCACAGAAAAAAAAAATACCTTCCTTTTGATCAGTGTAAAGAAAAAAGCTGAAAAAATGTAGCTGTATTTAAGTTGTCAATTCAACTTGTAAAAGGAAATATAATGTGTGTCCTGTGTATCCAGTAATTACTGGAGGTGGGTTGAGGGGGGTAAAGATAAGGCAATTATGTTTCACAGTAATTATGTTTCTCTGATGTTACTCATTAACAAAGAGTACACGAGGAATAACTTCACTGATTTGACAGAATGATGCAACAATATGTATTGTTAAATACTATTTAGCAATAGTGAACGACTATAAGGCTCGGAATCTGACTCGGAAATTTCTGAGATTAATCTGATTTGCAGTTTTTGTCTTATCTGTTCTATCTGTTCTTATCTATTTTTTTTTTTTTTAAATAACTGGAGCATGCCTAGGTATTTATTCTGCTTTTCTCTGCAGACAATGACACAGCAAAAAGAAAAAAAGTCAGACAATTTGACTCAGAAACTGATATTCAAGGAGAAAAGGAATTCAGCAGCAGCATCTTCCAGCAGTGAGCAGCTGAATCCGGTGCTCAGACCACTGATTGATTTAGAAGCTGTAAAAAAATGCTTCAGTCCTCTCTCCAGACTGAGATTTGATTCGGGAATCCCTGACCGATGATTTGAATCATTGACTTTTAGGGTTCAGACATACAAATTACTGACATCAATAGGGGGAACTTGGACAGTCTAAAAACCAAGGTAAAATATCCCTTTAAAACTTTTGCCGTTTGCTCAGAGCCCAACTCAGTCAATGCCCCCCCCCCCAAAGAGCAGACAGAAAATTAGTTTCATTTAAAAGCTCCTGGAATGGATAGTCTGTATTTAGTTCACAGCAGCCCATGCTTAAACTCTGCAAGACACGGTTTAGTGATTTGTAGAGTATCTTTAGAACAAAAGTGGGTGGCTAAGGTAGTTATTTTACTAAGAGCAGAGGAAGTTTCATGATGCTTCCTTAAGCTAATGGCCCTCTCCCCTCTACTTTAACACACATCTGAGCAACTTCAAACCAACTTACTTAGATGTTCACAAAATCCCATGCACGCGCATGCACACGCACACACAAGTCAGGATGCTTTTGATATAGGCAGCCAAGGATAACAAGCTTAAGTTTGCTGCATATTTTTCTTTATTTTCTGAATTTTCTGCATGTTTTGACCTTGACTTGCCAAGTTCGAGGTGCAAAACAGTGTTGAATGTATTTCAGGCAGGAAAGTTTTTATTAACAATCCATCCAAACTAATTTGTCATTATAATAAAACTGCTTGAGAGTGAAAAAAAAATTCTTTGCAAATAGTTTATGACTGAGGTGGCATATAAAAAGGTAGTGTGCACACAGCTGGCTAGAGTGCAAAAAGATAACCGCGTGTGTGTGCGCGTGTGTGAGGGGGGGTGTGTGTGGGTGTGTTGCAGACATCAGACAATTCACACACATCAGAGAGGAGATGAGAATATGAGCCAGCTGTTAATGAAAGGTTTTATAAACAAACCACCCTGACATAAAAGCAAGCTGATTACTACTCTGGAACAAAGCGGTGATGGACTAGGTTAGCATTGCTAACACACACACACACACAAACACACACACACGGAGACTTCATACAACACCACCTCTTTGGAGCGCTGTGGGAAATTGGTATTATCACTGTAGAACAGTACAACATAAAAGAGCAACTTCTGTTGAGCCACACTGAGACATTATCATGATCAGTACACACACACACGCACACACACGACATTCACAAATTCTATTGAAGCACAGCAGGATATTATCATAATCCCCAACAGGTACGAGCCAGAACACCAAGCAAGGTCACCTCTGCTGCAGTGAATGGTGAGTGGTTCTGATAACAGCAGACTGAAGGAAATCCAGCTTTTAATCTACCTACTGACAGGAAGAAGGGGAGGAGGAGAGCAGGAGAGAAACAAAGAAGAAGAAAAGAACAGTCAAAGATCTAAACATTTGTGTGTGTGTGTGTGTGTGTGTGTGTGTGTGTGTGTGTGTGTGTGTGTGTGTGTGTGTGTACTGCAGGCAGGTTCACTATGCAAGCTCACCTAAAACATTTTTGGTCATTTTGTGTTGGACCAGAAGCACAGCTGTGAATTTACAAAAACAATAACAAGCCTCAATTCTGCTCTAACACCATGTTGTTCTCTATGATTGAGGAAAGCACAAAAATGTAACTTGGCTTTCCAAAACAAAAATGTCTAAAAGGTCACCACAGAGTTTATAATGTAGAGATTTTAATGTGCCATGTGGTTCTAAAATAGAAATAATACTAAAACAAACAACTCACTCTCACCTGATTGGCTTCTCCTTAACTAGCTAATTAAGCTGAACAGGGGACTGTTATTACTCTACTATTCAGAACAATAACCGTAGGCGCATAATATAGGTATGGCAATCACACATTATTTATTGGGAATCCAATACTTATCCAGAGCTCAATATGCAGGTTAATACATTGTAATAAGGACACTTTAAGTGTTACCAGAGATTGCAGTCAATATCAAATTTGCTTTGATTTACTATCAATGTGTCTTCAGCTCCACCCAAGAGCCAATTTATTATGTATTCATGGATGCAAAGCTTTATAACATGGTTAATTGCTCAGAGATGCTATCTCTCTCACTGTGTGTGTGTGTGTGTGTGGGTGTGTGTGTGTGCGTGTCCCTCTCTTGCTCCATCAGCAAAATGTGCACATATAGCATTACAGAGTAAAATTATATTTTATGCAGTTTACTGGAGACTGGGGTCCTTTAAACCATATTCACAACTTTCTGAATATCTTTAACTTTCACTGAATATTAAATGATCACCCTGCACACAAAAACACAAATAAGGCAGCCTTAAATAATAAGCACCCTACAGCCAAGTAATGAGATTCTGTCTTTGTGTACACTTTAGGCTTGAAGGCAATGATGAAAATGTCAGAGAAAGTGACTTTTAAATCTTGTAAAAACAATCACATTCGCACATCAGCAGCAGTTAGTGTCTCAAATTCAGCCACAAGCATAGTTCATGTCTTAGTCCACAAATTACCAGCTTCATCTTTCTCTACTACACACATGAGCATACACAGAACACCATATTACAAACAATCAGTTTTTCTTTAGCTAAAGATTCCCCGCTGGTTATGGTAAAGAAATCAACAGAGGACAGTTTCTATGGAAGCACAGACATATACTGATAGATGAAAATGAAAGCATTCCTTTCTTCTCTCAAAATTCAATAGTGGTTGAAATATTAGGCGTTTAAATATGAGGACATTAATACTGCCAACTGAAAGAACATCTTGGTTTCAATAACAAACAGACAGAAAGCCAGACGGTCTTGTCAGGGAGGAGAGTTCAAATTAACAGGCAACCGCACAGACACAAGTCCACATTGTGGGTCACTCATCGCCTAATATCAGGACTCACAGTCACCTAATATCACTCAGTGTTACATATGTTAAACAGTTTCCACAAAGCATCACTGTGAATGATTCACCATGGAAGCATAGATGGTTTTGGCATCTCTACTCTCACTTGGTGGGTAAGTAGACCACCAGGCCAATGTCTGTCTCGGTAATGCTTTAAAAAGGTGGATTTCGCTGTTAACCGGTTGCACACAAACCCTGCATGGGGGAAACACTTCACAGTCGGATCCAACTGAACATGGACAGACACCAGGCTAATATTTTTGGCTTTCTGGTCTATGGAGCTGGTGTTAAAGACAGCACCAACGGCTGTTTTTCCTACCTCCAAACATCACTATGGCAACTGACTGGGGGACTCTTTAAGCAGGGTCCTACTCAGCGCTATTCATTTTATTTATACGTTCATGTGAGCACAGGATTTGTATGTGGCCTCCTATCCTGGAAACAGTGTTTGTGTGCGTTTGTCCTACCTCCGGAGATCTCGTTGGCATCCTCGGCAGGTACAACTGAATCAGTCTGCCTCTGGGGCTCAGTCTTGTCTCCTCCGTCACTCTCACCTCTTTCAGCTGCAGCAGAGGAAATAGATTAATCACAAGTTCAGCAGATACAAAGAACAGAATAAAACAGAATTAAAAAACAGTTATTTTAGTCCCTTCTCTATCTGGATCTACATATGCCAATAAGGAAAGCACAAACATAGATAGACAGATACTAATTGAACTAGAGCAGAGTAGTATATGGTAAATAAAAGTAGAGTATAGCGCATCAGAACAAAGTTGAGTACAGCATTACAGAAAGGAGAGCAGAGAAGAGGAAATGACAGGAGAGGAAAGGAAACAAAAGGAGAACAGAGGAGAGAAAGTAGAGAATAAGCTAGGGGGAGGAAATGAGATGAGAGGACAGGAAGAGAGAGGAAAGGAGGAGAGGAAGTACAGAATTGGCTAGGAGAGGGCAGGAGAGGAGAGGAAAGAAGAGGAAAGGTAAGGAAAGGAAATGAGATGAGAGGAAACAGGAGGAAAGGAGAGGAGAAGAAACAAGAAGAGAGGGGAGGAAATGAAGCAGGGGAGGAGCACACTACAGCATATTAGAACAAAGCGGAGTAGAGAGGAAAGGAAATGAGAGGAAACGAAAGAATAAGGTAAAAAAGATTGCAGAGTATAGTAGTGTCAAGTAAAATAGAGGAGCAGAGTACAGTAGTGAAGAACGTAACTGGACAATAGAGTAAAGAGTATAGTACAGTGGAGCAGAATACAACAGACAGAGTATGGGGGAGCTACACGTTACAGTACAGCAATACAATAGAATAGGAGCAAAAAAGTAAAACGCATGAACGCACCTTTATGTCTGCCCTGAAGCGGTCTGCTCTGCTCACTGCCACTGACAGCAATGACACTGACAGTGTAGGCCTTAGAGGGGTTGTAGTCTGTTATCAACACCTTAGTGTCAGATTTAGATACTATGATCTCCCTCTGCTGACCACCTAACAGAGAGAGAGAGAAGAAGAAGAAGAAGAAGAGGCAGAGGGGCAAAGGTTTGACTCAGATATTTTGATCCAGTGTTTTTCATTCCTTGTTGCTATATTCAGTTGCTTGGAAGCAAAATATTAGTATTCTCCTGACCGAGCCAATATGAAGTTAATTCAACTGAAGAGCTGATTAACATTCTTCATTCTGATGGCAGGCAAACATTACGTTCAAGGTCAAAATATTTAATTTTTTAGCGGATTTGTTTGTGCGTGCATGTCTTTGGGAGGAGCAGAAAAAAGACATTTTGTGGATCCAAAGTTAATTCTGGTTTTGATGCTGCTGTTGTTATTTCTAGGGCTTTCTATTTCTAGTGCGTTTAGTTTAGAGAAACAATAAAGTTTAGAGTAAGATTTAGGTTTTGAGGTCAGGAAAAAATACAATTTGTCCCTAAAGTAAATTGACAATCCTCACAAAGAAACAAGTCGGTGTGTGTGCTTGTGTTCTCTCCTTAGCAGTTAATCCCCATCAGGCCAACAGGTCACATTATCACCCCATTTCAATTTTGACCCTGCAATCAATTCGCCCATCAATAAGGCGTGTGTGTGTGCTTCCTCAGCTCTTCTGTCCCCTGTGCCTGCAGAGTGATGACTAATGACGCCTTTAGGAGGAGGAAGATAAATCCTACTGAAGGGGACAGCGGGTCAGGTGAGGTAACTGCATGTATCAGTGTTCACACCACAAACCAGAACCTTAGTCTGTGCAGGGGAACCAAACTTACTGTCAATCAACCAAATATCTGGGCTTGAAGTGAAGAGTAGGCATTCACTGGGTCACCATATGACAACTGTTGCACTGAGCGTACACGTCTCAGTTTTCTCAGGGCTCAACACCCTTCTCTGAACTTTTTAACAGTCTTTTCCTTACCCTACAAAACCAAAATTGATTTATTGGGTGACAGCAGCAAGGGATCAAAGAGTTCACCGGCAGTCACCTGTTTAGTCTTTTTAATGGAAAGAACTGGGTCTCATTACTTTCTACACTTGGTGTGAAGTGTTAAGACTTAGATAAATAGTGAGGGGGAATACGCTTATTCACTTTCTTGTCGCAAGATAGATAAGAAGCTCAACACCACTCTGTGATCTAAATATGAAGATACAGCTGGCAGGCAATTAGCTTAGCTTAGCATAAAGACTGGAAACAGGGGGAAACAGCTAGCTTGACTCTCTCCAAAGATTTAAAAAACGCCTATCAGCACCTCAAAAATACTCAGTAATAAAAGTTGCATCTTAAACTTGCACAAAGAGAAATGTAAAAATGACGTTTTTCGAAGAACTTTGACATGTAGCTATTTTTTGCCAAACAACAGTTTTGTCATTTTGCCAAGCACTACACACACACACACACAGACAGACACACACAGACAGACACACACAGACAGACACACACAGCTGACGACAAAAGGGGAAGTCACTGCGCCCGCGGAGGATGTTATTGTCACGGCCATGCCCAGTATTTTCTGTCGTACGTGCTCCACCCTCTAACCAGCTTCGCTGCTGGTAGCACCCTCCCCTATAAAACCCCAATGGCTACGCGCATCACTGGTCTTCCCTTTTCTACTCAGCAACCTGAAATTTAAACAGCGAAATGTGTCGTGGACACGAAAATTGGAAAAGGCTAAATAGCAGACTGACGACAAACTGACCTTAGCGACCAGGGCTGCTAGCAACATCTGTTTTTCGTGTGCCTCCCCGATGTTGCAAGCGGACCCCCACAACTCCTGCTTTGTTGGTCTGGACCAGCGACATCAGGGTGAGGCCGACACCTGCCCCAACTTCCCCGGGAAGCAGTTGGAGCGACGGGCCAAGAGAATTTTATTGTCATGGCCATACCCCAGTATTTTTCCTTATGTTTTCCCATTCTCTGTGTTGCTCCCCTGTCTGTGTTTCTGTTTGTGTGGTCCTCCCCTCCTCGCTCTTCCTGCACACCTGTCTACAATCGGCTGCTCACCTGCCTCTCATCAGTGCAGCTGCTGCTTCTCCACCCAGTCTTTGCCAGATCGTTATATCGACTACAGTGGTAGACCTCAGACCTCCGCCGTCACCAGCCAGTTCCTCGCTGCTGTGGATCGCCTCGCATCTCTCCAGCCATACCCACACCGTTGCCTTTATTCCTGTCCAGCCACGCCCCGCCATCACCCACCTGTCCTTATCCTCAGCCAGCCATCATCTCCTCCACCTCCATTTTCCCCAATAAACCCTTGACTTCACCTTACCTCTCTGTCCTGCACTTGGGTTCACCTTGCTACACCACAACAGTTATAGCAAGAAACTCTCAAATGTGATGCGTGTTAATTTGATCTTCAGAGGTGAACTTCGGAAATAGGCTGTTTTCCCCCTGCTTTCAGTTTTTATTCTAAGCTTATGACTCTGGCTCCATACTTGGTGCGCATACATGACGGTGGCATCAACCTTTTCATCTAACACTTGACAAGAAAACAAATAAGCAGATTTCCCAAAATGTTTAACTATTCCTTATTAGATTAGTTTAAATTTGCTTTCCAACAACTGAAGTTAAAACAACAAATGTTGATCAGATTTGTTTCCGTGATATCCAAAACGGCTTGCAATTTGTGGGATGACTCAATTGTGGAAAACCCATTAAATTCATCTGTCCATATTAAGTTTAATTAAGAAGGAAAGTTACGGCACAACAACTGATGCTTGACCTGTTAAACTTTTGTTGCATTCATTTTAAACCAGAATAAATCTAAGAAGTGGAATGTCATGGTGTTCTGCTTAACAAGAATGCTTCACAAATGCAAAACAGGCCTGGGACAATCATCAGAAAGCACACAGCCTTGTTTTTCTCTATAGTGGCCAAAAAAGTGCATTTAAGGCAACAAAAATATTGTTTAAAAATACCACAGGTTAAGTTAAAATTAGACGGAGACCATAATCTATAACACACACACAAGAACGCAATGGGGCTAAACTAGTCTGATCAATTACACAATAAATGCTGTCATATAGAGAGAGAGAGACAGAAAAATGATAAAAACCTGTATAACTCAACCTCACAACACCCAGTCTCCACCTTTTTATCTTGCTGAGAACGTCTGGTTAAAATGTTTGACATATGTTTGTCATAGCCATCCTTGGAGCAACAAGCTCCTTATCTTTTGCCAAAAAGTAAGAAAAAATGGCTGTTTTGTTTGGAATGGTGATTGCGAAGAAGTTAATTTTGCGAGTGTGGAAAATGGACTCTGTACCCACGTATGATTTGTGGTTGAGAGAAATGGCAAACACGTTACATGTAGAGAGACTGAGGTTTTATAATGAAGACAGAGGAGGTGCGTTCGATAGGATCTGGGACCCTGTATTGAGCTTTTTTCAGGGTAAGGACTAATATGTTGTTTCCAATATAAAGCACCTCGCTGTGTATATATATATATACACACACTTTTGTACTTTTTAAAGGAGAACTGCTCTGTATTTTATTTAATTGTGACTGTGGTTATTGTTATTACCATGGATAGGAATTAATAATTAATATAAAAATATGTGTTTATTAATATTAATAATAATAAACACATATTTTTTTTAAAAGAAGAAAAAAAAGTTTAATCACGGTGAACTAAACTGCACGGCATGGACTATGCTGCTGTACTGCTGCCGTAAATACTACAACCTGTTTTAAACCTCAGAGACCACAACTGGTTTCTACACCACTTGTTGTACCTTCCAGTGCTTGAAAAGCGAACACACTTCCCGATACCCAATTATTCTTCTACAGTGAAGTTGCAGTTGCATAGAGTAAAAACTGAACTTTTTATCTGCTGCCTTCATCTCCGCTGAGATTTAAGAGAGTAAATATAGACATCTGGCACTGATCTGTCAGATATGCAGGTGCACACAGACACAACCCACACTATTTGAATTTCAGAATTGCTGGCAGACTATTGAACAGACTTCCAATAAGTGCTTATTTTAGTTTAATTCCTGCACTCATAGTCATAGAATAGGGAAAAGCCACAGAGAAGCACAGTCTAAAGTTAAACACTTTTTGATGTAGTAAGACGTGGGTTACATTATCCACAAGGATACAAGCTGATAATGGGGAAAACATTGACAGGGGACAATGTTTTAAAGATGTAAGCATTAAGAAAAAAACCCCAGCTAGTAATTTTTGTTGGCAAAAATGAGTCATCTGCTTCAACCTAAAACCTGAATCCTTATGCAGTTGCACTTTAGTTGCACTTTTTAGTTGTTACTCCTTTTTAGAAAAGCTCTGAGGAGAAAAGGGATATTATGTTGAGCCAAAAAGGTTAGCTGCCACTCTGACAGCCCCTTTTGTGATCTAAAATTGTGTTTTATTCTCAACAAAAGGACTTCAACCAGTGTTAAAGAGCTTTACCGTGGGTGTTGTTCACCTCGTCTGACTCAGACGGACTAAGAGACAGAAGAGACTGGACATCAGGACACAGGACAGATATTTGTGTCCTCAACCACTTTATTTATTATCAAAGAAGGCTTTATTAACCACATAGTGTATGGATACAGTAAGGACACTGTGAAAGTCCAATTTTTTACTGCATTTGCTGAATGCCAGTGAGCTACTGCTGCATTCCTCTCTGAGAGGAAGTGGCCATAAATTCAGTTTTTCTTCTCTCTTCAGCTGTCGGAGGCAGCAAGAAATTGTCAGGCGAGGCTATTCTCGCAAAGGGTTGTTTGCGAGAAACAAGTTTTATGTTACAGAGTGCTTATTCAGTCCTACTTATTCATTTTTACAACGGCTGTGAAAGCATTGTCTGCAGTGTTCAGCACAGCATTAATACGGAACAAATGCAGGCAGCGGTGCAGCAATAGTTAAGGAATTGATGTGAAGGAGATATATGGCTATGAAGCTAGGTGCACTGTGATTACATGATAAAGGAGACGTCAGTGGTAATCAGGGTGATTACTGACTACACTGTGCATGCCCAGAAAGAGACAAGGTCATGCCCTGTGTCTGTACAGTGATCGACTACTGACATATGCAGGATAAAAGCCGGATGTCAGGTGCCCATCATGTCCACAGCTCCACAGAGTGATAATGCAGTTTAATGCTGAATGAATGACTACTATGGCTGCCGTTGTCTTTCATCTGTCCTGGACTGAACTCCATCATGAGTCAGTGTAAGTCTTACTGTCCTGTGTACCAATCAGTCCCATTTTCAAATCTGCTGACAGGCTCCACGTACGCAGCAAAAACATTCCTTTGTCTCAAACTTGGCCGAGGTGCAGGGCAAACTTTGAGCCCTCCACATCTCTCAGGAGTGTGATCCCTTCAAAGGTGCTTTGATAAGAAGTAAATTACATAATCCTCCCTGACAGACAGAAAATACAAGTCATAATGGGATCCTTCCCCCAAAGTTTAGTTCCACTTCTTTATGGCATAGAAGTATTTTCTCTACATGTGTGTGTTCTGTGTGTATACAGCAAAATCATCCTACCTGGTATACTGTTGTAGAGGAATAAATAGCTGTCAAAGTCTCCTTTGGGCTCCTTCCATGAAATGAGGAGTTTGTTTGAGCTCAGCACTTTGAAACGCAGCCTCCTCGGAACTGGAACTGAAAAACAATTAATCACATTTAAATCAGCTTCAACAAAGCTAGGGAATGACTGCAAATAAATGATATGTTGATGAATGAAAATGATATGAATTTAAAAAAGCTCCCAGCCACCAGCCAACATGTGTTAACATGACAACAAGTCAGCTGTTAAACCCAGAAACACCCCCAAGACCGCAAAGTCTGCCCCAAAAAAGCCACAAATAAAAATGACTCAAAGAGGAAATTAATAAAGAGATGGACAGAGAGCGGACTGAGAAAATTTCTGAAGTTCCTGTATCCATGAGAACAACACATAAAGCTGGTCAGCATGGCATACAGCTCAGCCTCAGTTTACTTCGGCTCAAAACAGCATGAAAAATGTTTTAAAAGGCACAGATTTAGAAGAAACTATATCCAGTCAAATTCTCTATATGAGATGCATTCCAAGGAAAAGTGATACAAAGATGTATGATTTAAATTACTTTTAAAAACCAGTGAAGAGAAGTTTAAAAAAGCAGATGTTTTTGTCTGTGCCAATGTGTGAGTGTACATTTCTGATGTATACAATATCGCAGAGAAATGACTGGTTTACAGTAGCATCCTCGGCAGCTCGCTGTACTTTCCAGCTCTCTGTCAAGGAAAACAGAGCTGCAGCGGCCTGTTAAAAATGGTGACAGCAGCCATTCTTTGCACGAGCCTGTGTGTGCCCACAGCATATTGTTAGACTCAAAAGGTGGCAGAAGAGAATTTGTGACTGTTTTTAATCTACAGACAGAGAGACAGACAACTGAAGAAAGGAACGGACAGCAGCAACATGTAGTATTGTGGAATACTACATTTTCATCTCAGATGAAAACAAAAGTCGCTGACATAACCTTTATGTCTGCGAGACATATCACCATTTTGCTATATTAGTTCACCACAAACTTTTAATATGTTTCTACAAAGTTTCTATAAATGAGTACACACTGTCATCCATAAATGTATTGACTCACATTACCAATGTAAAGTCACTTTACCTGTCAGCACTCTTTAAAAACACATCATGTTGTTTTAAAAGATCCTTCAAAATGACTCTTGAAGTGATACTTTGGCTTACAGTAAACTAACTTTGGGATCAGGATAACACTTAATAAGGAGATGGGGTCGCACAAGATTTCCAAGACTAATATACTGATTTTGTTAGTACTTTGTTAATAAAAAATTAAAACTGAACTAGGTTTTGAATGAATCACAATTTCTTTGTAATCATTTAGAGCTCCATCGATGCTCTTTAAAATACAATTTTAAAGTATTTCTGATTCAAATTTGTATGACAATGAGACAGTTCTGTAATTGGTGGAGTCATAACAATTGTGGGACACAAAAACGAGTCAGGGAGCTAACTTTGGAGCAATCTATATAAATAAAGAACCAGTGTATAACCTCTAACTACTCCGTGCCTGTAGGTATCTAGGAAATAATAGTAATGAACTACAATTTAAAAGAATCCCTTTAAGCAGTGATAAACTTTGAAAACCCCTCACCTTAACTGCTGACCGACATTCGTGTTCCTATAACCTACAACTGTCAATTAATGGCATGTGATGAATGTTTATAGAGTGCTGACATGTGAAGACTGTACATCAGCCATTATTGAGGAACTGTGTAGTTTAAAAACTGGTGATATGATGTTGACAAACCTGAGCGGTACTGTGCAGGATTTTCATTCGCTGATGGGAACAGATCTCCATCTTTCTCAGTGGAAAATCCCATTCAGGCCACAATCAGCAGAGCACTGTATTTCCCAAATTGCGTTATTGTATTGTATTTAACACCCAGTGTGTTAGCTAAGTGACAAAATGTCTTTTTAGGTTCTTTTGTGGCACAAAATAAATCAAGTCAGGTCAACATGGGTCATAAAAACTGTACAGATTTTATACTTCTTCTCTACTAAAATCAATTATCAAGGTAAAGAGAAAAGTTAAACAAAGTTAATCTCGTTCCAAAAAAATTATTTCAGCCATGAAATTATTTATTATTGCTTTCCTGCCAAACATCCTGATAGTTTTAGTCATGGTATTACCTCACAAGTTAATGTCAAGACCCAGAAGCCAAAATAACAAAATCCAACCTCAAGTTGTCAAACAAGGACACCTCACCAGATCTTATGATGCTGTTTTTGATCGTTTTGCAGAGACAGAGTGCAGCACTTCGCAGTTTTACATTTTGCTCACTTCTTTTCTAAAGTAATCACCTATCAAATACTCAAAATGCATAGGATGAAGCTCTGTAATTACACCACACAATAAGAATCTATGAATAATTTAAGTCTGTGACAGAGCTGGTAGGTTATTACTCTGGTATCATTTTGTGTGTGCTTGATAGTAGGTGAATTGAGTTGGCAGACAGGGTACTAATAACTGGGTGTAAATTGTCTTGAATACCTTGATCTTTGCTTTGCATGTCAATGAACACACACACACACACACACACACAGAGAGAGAGAGATACACCCACTGAATTATAATAAAAAACGTATAGAAAAACTGATTGAGCCAGCTATGACCCTCTTTTATTCTGCGAATGCATGTCAAGGTGTATAAGTTGAAGGCTATTCCAGAGACAGCAACTATGATTAATGAATATGGACATAATAGCTCCAATAGCTGTGGATGCTGACACAACATGAGGGTCTCTGATATAAATTACCCTTCACAAACCGCTGTGTCTGTTCTTGTTTACCACCGTACAGCCATAAATATCATCCAAGAGCTCAACATTTGATACACTCTCTCTGTGGATCGAAGTGCCAAGATGCTTTTGTGAAATGCATTAGACATCCTCGCTCTGTACGTCAAGATACTTTACATAAATATTATAGAAACCTTGGCTAGATGGCTTACAGAGCTTATACCCATGTATAGCACAACAGTATATCACACAAACCAGAGCCATTCATCTGAAAGAGTTACACCACTGGAATCAGCGAGACCCCAACAGCTCCTTGCATAAGCTTCTTGCCAGGTAGTAAATGCAAGTCGAGCCATTTGGCAGAACTCTGGCGACTACTGCTTAGCAACAAAATTTTGCTCCAGTAAATAGTCTGAGTCACTGAAGCCTCAATGAAAAAAAACTTACCCCAGCGCCAAAAAATTATAGAAATCAATTCAAAACTACATGTTCTCACCTCGTGGGGCTGAATCTTAATGCAATGATACTTTAAAAAGGGTGTAATTTGAAGTTTGAACTTGAGTAATCTCCCGACCCTGTAGGGAGCGTGAACTAGAAAAGTCTCTTAACTGCAGGCCCAGTATGAACTGGAATTATCTGGGTTGGAGCGATACAGGCACAGCATGACGCCCCAGTTTGAGAAGGGATGACTCTTCCCAGGATTAGCAGCGATGAAAGCTAGCAGGAATTCCTGGTAGATGAGTAAATGCTCGCCGTCCAATCCTCTGCTTCACTTCATCTCCTCTCTCCATCCCTCCCCTCGATCCTTGTCTCTGTTTCAACTTCTTCTGTAAACTTCCTCTTCCCATCTCCTGATTTGGCTCATCATCCTGCTCTGTGTTGGCTTCTTTTCGTCCTGCTACCCTCGCTTACAATCCCTTCTCTCTTCTTTCTCCTTCTTCTTTTGCTCCGTTTCGCCCTTTGTCTTCTCTGAGCTTTCTAGCTTTTCTCAGTCTCTCTTTTCATTGCCAGTTGCCTCTTTCCTCCCTTCTCTCACTTCTCTCTATCCTCTCATTCCCATCATCTCTCTCATCTCCTCATCCTCTTCTTCCCATCCATTTTCTCCCCCTTAGTCTTCATTTTGTCTTCTCTTTTCCACTTTTCTCCTGAGTTGTACTTATTTCCACCATACTTTCTTCCTCTGTCTCCACTTCTTTTCCCTCATCTTCTCTCTATACGTCCCCTTCTCCGTCAATTTACTCCTTTAATTCCCTGTTTTCCTCCTCCTCTCTCCAGATTACCCCCTTCTGATACCACAGTGACTATTCAGGCTACAGTAGCTTCACTAATACGCAGGATTTGTAGCTGACAACTTCTGGCTTGCACTGTCACCACAAGATAGCTACTGTACTGTACATGACGGAGATGGGGGAAGTGTGTATGTGTGTGTGCTTAGTGCCAATCCAGCGCTGCAGCACGTGCCGTTTGATGTGGCCGGTGTCTTGTTGGCACAAGAACTACTCTGCTCACCGAGATAGCACTTAACCCAAATCCGCTCTGGCTTTTTCTTTACACCCCTCCGCTCTTCTTTATCTCCTCTGCTGCTATCGTGGAACACTTCACTCTTTTATCACATCTCTTCTTCTCATCCTTGGGTTAAAACTCTCTCCTCCCTCTCCTCCTCTTCCCTTGTCTTCTCGTCTGCTCTTTCATCCCATCTCCTCCTCTTCTGCGCCCCTCAACTCCACTCCTGTAGTGGCTTAACGCCTTTTTCTCTTTCATCACTTTACCTGTGTAAGTGATGCCTTTTTCCCTCAACACTTATCTCTGTGCTGCATTGTGTGTGTGTGTGTGTGTGTGTGTGTGTGTGTGTGTGTGAAATCTCTCTTGAAGAGTGGCTGAATATTAAGAGTCTGTTGGATGATCCGTCCCCATGTGCAGTCTGGCAACCAACGGTGAAAAAAATATCACCATAAAATTCTCAACTAGGTTAATTCTGCAGGAGATTATTGACATTAAACAAGAATTAAATATTAAATTCTAGAGTCTGCTACACACAGACCATTTCCAAGTCTTAGTCACTACTGATTACACTGCTAAACATATACTGACAAGTGATTAGGTGTTGCATTTAGTCTTTACAGGATGATTTAAAGGATAGTTTATTACAACTATGGTTTTATTTTTGATAATCATAACATTATACTCAGCAAGTTAAACAAAATAAAATACAGAATTTACATTCTAAACTCTGGCAACATCGCTTCAATAAAATTATCCCTTAAAACATGATCTTGGAGAAAGTGACAAAACAACCAATAGGGTCAAAATGCATTTCTGTTCTATTTAATTCACTCAGATTAGGAGTTTTATTTAAATTTGGGATTTTAAATGACCAGACATGTAGATCATCTGCTATGTTATAAACTCAGGTTACTTGATTCCCGAAAACTACAGCAACAAGTTAAGTTTCATTTTAAACAAGCGACCTTTTCTGACCACCATGGCAGTTTTTTTCAGTTATTTCAGGAAAACCAGTACCCAAGTAGCCGATTCACATCCCTGTACTACTACAATGTCTGCTCAACCCTGAGTCACTTCAGGCTCTGCACACTGTTCCACTCTGTGATTTAGGGGAGCATGTTGTAGCGTAGCTCGTAGCCTATTTCATGCTTTTTAGACTGCAACTACTTCACCAGACACTCACTATTCCTACCTACACTGTGGCACTCATACTGTGTAATTCGGCATTGGATGTAGAGTGAACTGGATATACAGATTTATACTATACATTGTGCATAGTATTTGTGCATATTTGTTCCTGTATCAGTCCTTGCCGAAGCCTCATATTTCCCAAAAAATCATAATTAGCTCATGTTCCCATTAATTAAAGTAATTTTGTTTATTTACAATCACAGAACATTATCTTCGTGCTCTGACAATAACAACAGGGCAAAATTAGAGAGCCTCCCGCACATCACATCTCCAACGATTCAATGCTCCATTTAGTCCAAAGTGGCTGATGATGATGACAAGCTGGATTACCATCAACAGCAGCAGAGTGGCGAGGTGATGGCAGCCTGGGTTTGGATAATTTAGCAGTTTTTAAATTCAAAACAGGTTGTTGTATCTCATCCTCTCTTTTGTTTATGAATAAATGATTTCTCATCATTGGCTTCTCTCCCTGTTCATTATAACTGAAATTACTGGCCAACACATTCACTCATACTAATTCGTCAGGCTGCCCTCTAACCACACACACTTGCCACACAAACATGCACACATGTATCTAGACACACACACACACACACACACACACACACAAACACAAAAGTGCAATATCTTTCTTTGTTAATGTGTTCTCGAGCACATAATCTGTTGTGATGTGTCATGAAGCATGGTATTGACCTGGGCTGTCAACTAATCAACAAAATCAATTACAGTAATTAACTATGCACACGGTAAGCACACACACACACACACACAAACACAGGACAACCCACACACATTTAGCATTTTACAATGACTAACTGACTCATCAGGGAACAGGACTGATTATAAAAAAGAAACGCTTAATTAACAATAAGGCATGACAACTCTGCTTTTTGGGGGTTCAGATGTAAACTTCCACCATCAGGCATCTTTCCTCCATCTGTCCTTCTTTTGTCACTGCTGCATTGGGAACAGCAACACAAAGTGCCAGGTCACACCTTGCACCCTCTGGACTGAGCAGAGAACAAAATTTACATTTCCCTTTTAAATTCATTTCAAGGCCGAAGTTACAGCCAGAGAGCAAAAAAATATCCACTGTTTTGCACACTGCTCAATTTCTGGATTAAGAACAGTATCAGAGCCGTGAGGATGAGTCCTAATGACTCCTAGCGCCACCATGAGGTTGACATTTTTGGTTTTGAATGAAATATCTTGACAACTATTTTGGTGGATTGCCATGAAATTTGCTACAGATGTTCAAGGTTCCTAGATGAATTCTAATGACTTTGCTGATCCTCCAACTTTTTATCTAGCGCCATCATCAGGTCAAAATTTTAATTTGTTAAATAATTAATGAACAAATGCCAGCAAAACTAAAGACATTCCTTTCAGCCTCAGCTGATAAACTGCGATGGCGAACCTGATAAATATTACCTGCTAAACATCAGTCTGTTAGCATTGTCACTCTAAGCATGTTAGCATGCTGATGTTAGCATTTCGTTCAAAGCACCACTGTGCCTAAGCAGTCTCACAGAGCTGCTAGCATGGCTAGCAATGTTAAGAAAAGATTGTTGTTGTAAATATTGAAAAAAGTAATCGCTGACTTGAAGCACACTGACTTTTGACTTCAGTTACACTTCCTACAGTAAGTTGGAAAAAATGTTGCATATTAATACCAGATAAGTATTAATTACATTTCCTTCTCAGTGTATTTTGCAAAGTAAATTTGTAGTATATTAACATATATTTAGTAGGAGACAGTGTTGCAAACTATCTAGTTAAGTTTACATTAATTCCATTTCTGCACTGCCAAGTCATTTTGGTGGTTTTACAGAATTTCACTTCAGATTTTACAGTGTAACTGTTCTTCAAAAATTAGTAAAAGCAAATGTTTCACAGTTGCTCAATGACAAAAGGCATGTGCATTGTGGTTTCTTGATTAGGATGAAATTATGCACCAATTAAGTGATATCCTTGGACTTAAATGATATTAAATAGAGCTTGTTAGGTGTGAACGCCAGATCATTTGCTACATTAGTCAAAACCTTCCTGGACTGACCCTCTCTGTGGAAGTGGGAGTTCCTGACGATATCTAGACATTTGTGTTGTATATACAAACATCCTCCATGGGTAGAACACACACTAATCCTCAAACTCAAATCCCCTCTGACCAGATGTTGCAGCTTACAGGGGACAGACCGGGCAAAAATGAATGGCTATCACATGCTCCCTAATGAAGGGATTGAGCAGGGCACGCTCCCACAGTGTCTGGGAGGTCGTCCATGTTCTGCTGTGACTCACTGCGATCAAATCCCAGCCTAATTTATGCTGTCACACTTCTGTCTCACCTCTCGTTTCTGTGTGCTTGCAATGAAAAACATGACCTACAGAACTGCTGATGAAAATTGGAATTAAATTTTAAGACAGAAAAGGAGAAGGAGGGGGAACAGAGACGAGAAAAATAAATAAAGAGAAGCAGAGCGAGAAGGATGGAGGGAGAGAACACAGAAGAAAGAAAAGGAAAGAGAAAAGTGAGAACTAAATGAGGATAGGAGAAAGACAGAAGAAAACAGAAAACCCCTACTTTCATTTCAAAGCCATCACTGTTTAGTAGGGACTTCCACTGGTAAATAAACACAAAGCAGAACCACACTGATCCATTCAGGTTTTAAAGCAAAAATGGACCCCAAACAAAAACTAACCTCTAACAGAGCACTGTAATAAAATAAATTATTTTAGGGTGGAATTTCTTTTCTAATTTAGCTGTAAAAACAGATCAATAAAAGGATGGTGTCATATGCGGATTATTGATTTTGAACAACAACTGATTTCTGTGTGTAGTGTTCGTATAAGACCTTCCCTGCTCCCCTAACTCCACATCCTGGAAAGAATGTGAACTACACACACACACACACACATTCACTGCAGTTATAAAATTCAGAAAAGAGCTCCTGGATCCATGTGTTGGAATAAGCAGAATTTTCTCAGTCAAAGCATCCTACAGCTGTAGCTGAAATAATATCATCCAACATGTATCACTAAATCACCTGACCTCCTGGTTTTGATCACATGACAAGAAAGGATTACTGGGTAGTTTGGCTTTTACTGAAGCCAGTAAAGTTACTGTATTAACAGATTAGAGAGGAGCAGCAGGGAGAGTGAGTCTCATTCAGAACAAAAACACACATCTATTACCTTTTAACACATGATAATAATAATGCCACATGATGACATATTAACATACAGCGCATTCAACTGGAACTCAAATGTGTCTTGTTTAGAGTGCATCCAGATTTTTAACATCCATGACCTAAAACATTGAACAAAACAGACAACAGCCCACGTTCTGATGAGACTTGGTTTGATTAAATCAGGTTTGCCGAGGTGAGTTTGATTGCGAAGCACACTGGAGCGTTATATATTGTGCAGCACATCATCGCAGCTTGAAGCGCACCGTTGCAACACATTTATTAAAACCCCTCTGAAGCGCGGCAGTATCGACAGCGGGGTTGCAAGCGTTGCCATGCTGCCAGGGTGAAATGGCATGATGATATGGAGGTGATATGATCAGTAGTGTGATGTAATCTGATTGGACTGAGCCCGCACGTCAAAGAGAGAGGCGGCAGAGGGAGGAATGATGTGGAAACAGGGGGAGGAGAAGACACAGAGAGGTCAGGTGAGGTGAGGGAAGGGAGATGGATATGGAGATAGGCGAGGGCAGAGAGGTGAAGGTAGACTTGAGGGAAGGAAGGAGAGAAGAGTGATGAAGGGAACAGATGGGAAGAGGGTGGATGGCCAAGGTGGGAAGTGGAGGAAGACTTAAAAGGAAAGAAAAGTTGGATGGGGTGGAAAAGGGGGATAGGAGCTCGTTTGGAGGGCAGGGAAAGAGAGAAGGAGGGGACGGACATGAGGATGGGAGGGTGGGAAGCAGAGAGAGAGAAGATGGGAGAAAAAGTACTTACCTTGACCCTGTGCCTTACTGGGGAAATGGGAAACTAGGGCCAGTAACACCAGCGGAGCCCACAAACACCACCTAATCTGCCCCGTTGACAACATCCTCACAACCATCAGTCTAGACCTACACAGAGAGAAGGGAGATTATTAGATTATGTTGAGGAACAGAATCAACCACAACCACAAGAGCAAACACAACAGCTCCTCTTCTCTGTATCTCATCTCCTCCTCCTCCTTTCACCCTTCACTCCCCCCCCGCGCTCTTCCTCTCCTCCTTCACCTCCTCTCCAGTCTGCCACTCATGATTACACACTGAGGATGGACACAGAGAGACATCTTATCATTTCTCTCTCCTGGGGAAACACACGCTCGCTGACAGCCCTATGAATAACACAGCACGTGCAACAAAAGTTGTTTCATGATTGAGTCATTGTCTGATATAGAGGTAACCCCGTGGTGTTATAAAAACGGCCAGCTCCTTCAATTCAGACTATGTCAAAAGGCCAGAAATATGACAATGCATGATGATAAGCTTAAAATACTTCAGGAAATTATTGTGGGGTTTTTTCATAGATCAGCCTCAGGACATGAAGAGGGAAATAAGACGGAAAGGAAATGATTCTCTCTTGGTCTCTCTCTTACACACACACAAATAATTAATGCAAGTATATATAGCCTACACACAAACACACACAAATTAGAGTTGATCTCACTAAATTGAGATTAGAAGGTTTCAGAGGGAGGTTCAACCAAATATTTCTCTCTCTTTACTCGTGATCTTTATGATGAAAAATAAACGAACATTACAGCCAAATCTAAATCGCATTAATCTAAAACGTGTCTCTTGTCTTCAGTTTGCTTAATTTCCTCTTTCCAATCCAAAGGGCAACTTTGCAACTGGTTAATTGGTTAATGAAAACCAGGGTAAAGGCGCAGCCCTCATTAAATTAAGCAGCTTAATGTGCATGTTTTTTAAGGCTATTTGTGGAATACAGTTTGCACACATATACTCAAATGCAATTCATTACACCACAGATGACCCTCGCACGCACGCACGCAACAAACAAGAGCAAACATTTTTAAAGGCTAAGGAAAAGACAGGCTACTTTTTATTCTGGCTTTTTACTCTGTCTTGAGCCAAATAAAATCAACATACTTTTATTATTTTGAAATCATTTCTCCACCTGCCTGTGAGCCTGTACAAGTTTGATTCACTGACCATATGTTCAAGATTTGTCTTCAGTGGTGATTTCAAAGTGCTGCTGACTGGTTTAAATTAAGTTTCTCAGCCAGATTTGGTTGGAACCATCAGATTTAATCAAATTAAGTCGTTGCGATGAAACACTCCAGCGCCTCACACCTGAGAGCGACTCACTCGCACACACACGCACTATGAATGAAATCGTCTTTCATACCTCTCCAGTCATCAATTCAAAGCGTCATTTTATCCCCAAAGGAAAAATCCTCTGAATACCAAAAACTGCTGCAGCTGCCTCCCAAAGCTTTCTTCTTACTCTCTGGATACAATTCGCTCAGTCCGGAGTGGGTATTTCTCTCCTCGTTATTCAGCCATCCCTCCCTCCAGCTATTCCTCCCTGTCCCAACCTTTTCCTTCGCCCCGGTTCATCTCAGAGAGAGAGAGCGAGAGAGAGAGAGAGAGAGAAAGCCTCCTCTGCCAACCTGCAGGTTTCAGTTCGGCTTCAGTCCCTCGGGGCCCTTCATGTGCGCCTCGGTTGAGTATCACTGCAGTTAGAATTTTGTGACAGTTGAAATAGTCACGAAATTGAATCTATTGATTCGTGTACATAGACACGAATTTTCCATTTTTGTCTTGACACTCAGCATGATTTTGAAACCAATGTATTTCAGTGGGAAGTATCTTTCGTGCCTGCGCCACGTTTTTTTTCTGTCAGTGGAGACTGGAGCACAGAAGCATTATTTTATTTCATTGTATTTATTATTCCTTTTTTTTTTTTTTGCTATAACCGCTATATTACTCAACATTTAATCACCAGATTTTTATTTCTTTAGCTTCAGCTAAATCGCTTTTAAATGTTGCTGTTTCTTTTCTAAGATATACCGTTTTTCCATCGGTTTGTTGTGTCAAGTATAC